>BMAV01023786.1:534708-549740 GCA_019973955.1 Trichonephila inaurata madagascariensis
ATCATATCTAAATAATTTGTTATTGCTATAATACTCTTAAAAACTTTTTAAAATTTAATTATATATCAAGAGATGCTAAATATAAATATATAAATTTCATTTAGACGCTTTTTCTAAGTCACGGTTCCGAATGTAGTCAGATACTTTAATGAAATCATAACTGTTCACTGTTTAAGGAATATCTTTAATTGCATATTCCCCAAATAGACTCAGAGACGTGCGTATCATTTCAGAAGTTACTTTAATTTTATATTAATCACAGTTATTTTCTGTCAATTCCTTCTGTCATTCAATTTCATTTTCTTTTTTTCCTGAAAGAAAATATAGCCTTTTGTGTGTGATGCAAATAATAAAAAGTCCAGCTCTGGCCGGTTTCTCGCCTCCCCCTCTGAGTTCTGAAGAGGATCCTTTTTGGCGATGACACAGAAGCTAAAATATTGTCACTTTGTCAGGCAAAGAATAAGCACACGTACTTACGGAATTAGGGCTTGATCTCTCTGTCGGCTTTCTTGTCACCATAAGATGAATGACTTCCAAAGATCATGCAAGTGAAAAATTGGCTCTGTTTCTTTCTTTCTTTTCTTTCTATTGGCGAATAATAGAAAACATTCACACGTTTTTTGAATGCGTTATTTCCCCAAGGTCGGAAACTGTGGCTTAACCAGACAATCTTTGGAGGAATATTTCGTGTTGAATATGCTTATGCCGATGTATTATCGTTGTAAAAAAGGAGCATCAAGATTTAAAACTCCATTTCGAAAAAAAAATATATATTTTGCTTTTTTTTTCTTTAAAAAAAAATAGGCGCCGAAAGGTTGGTTGCGAGTTGTAACTATTTTGTTCCAGCTATTAAACCTGATTATGTTCCATTTCGTTGATTTTATTGAATAAAACAATAGGACAATTTTATAGTTGATCGGTTTAGCATATATATTATATTATTTTAGTTTTTTAAGCGTTTATTTTTAAAATTTATTGTTAAGCATTTTTTTTTTTAAATGTGAGTCAATTCTTAGTAGGCTTTGTTATAACAGAGCATTCGGAAATATTTGATTAGAACGAATTATGTTAATTTAAAAAGGGATATTTTATTCTATTTTCTTAAAACTAATCATCTCAATATTAATCTTTATGCGTTTTATTTTATAAAACAAGAATAATTGACGGTTTTAAGTTGGTGGTATAATTTTAAGTAAAATAATAAAAATGTTTTAATAAAATTTCTTTTTGGTTGGAACCTTTCAAAAAATAAAAATGTACTGTTTTAAGCAAGTTTTATCAGTGTCATTTGCGCAGTAATGACACTTTAATCTTTTTTCGTGTACACGTTGGGGAGAATATAATTACTGACCATGCTCATACTGTTAATATAATAGTAACATGCAAACTTTAAACGAAATATTTTCTCCTGCAAGAATATAAAGGTAGTACAATAATACTGATTTTTTTATTTTCTCATCCGTAATCTTCGTTATCTTCTTCCTTTAACTAATAGATAAAAAGAATCTTGTGAACGCCATCTTGTGACTGTATCCAGTAAAATAAAAACAATACAGTTGAAAGAAAATATCCAGGGAAAAATAAAAACGAATTACAAAAACATGGAAAAATAGAACTAATTAAAATAGTTTTTTTAAATTTATCATGAATCTTGAACTTATTAGAAATGTAATTATAGAGAAATCTAATAGAGTAATCATGTTCTAAGCCCTATTAATAGATCCATTGAGATTTAATAGTATACTTGATTTATATCTCTAACCAATGTATAGTTGGGATGTAGGTTGTTAATAATAGTATTTCTATAAATAGAAATTGAAACATTCAAATTCCAGATATGTACCCTAATGATATTAAAGTTAAGTCATATCTTTTATCAAAAATATTCCAAAGCAATTTGTGTGTAATACAAAGGCTTTGTATGTAATACAAATATTAAACTCGTAATTTCAAATTTCATTGTTTGTTTTCAAGGTGAAGAGAATGTCAGCAAGAATTTTGAAAATTTATTTTATTTTATTTTATTAGAAGTGTGATTTGCTTTAAAAAGTTCACTATGTAGCGATTCTTATGAAGGGGATCAAACCCCACATTCTCCCTGTCTCTACGCCACTGACACACACACGTTCACACACATACATACGTACACACACATACACACGTACACACACATACACTTACAAACACACACACACACACATATAAGTGAAAAACATACTTATAAATAGCATTACAACTGGAAATTTATTTTTTGTTCTCTCTCCTTTAGGCTGTATTCATTTTCTTTTTTCAAACTCATTTTATGCTGACGTTTTACACGGAAGTTAAGATATAATAACTACCTTTTCGATTGGAACAAGAAAACATCTTCATGGGGGGAAATTAATGGGAAAGAACAGGAAATAGTGTTTCATACGCTATGTAAATTAGTATCTAATTGACATTTAAATAACTAATAAATTATGTCTTCCTCCCAAAAAGTAAAAAGAAGAAAGAACTGTAAGAAAAAGCATAATCAAATTATTTTATTTTCAAATTCAAACTGAATGTCAGGATAAAGAATTTTAATAGATATAATTGCTGAAATGTTTCTTCTTTTTTCTTTTTTTGCGAAAACTGCTTATTATTTCTACGTATATATATTTAGTTGATCTATCATTTTATAATTTAATGCAATGGATATTAACAGCAGATGTGATACTTTTCGAGTCAAATGGAAGAAAGCTTTTAAAATTTTTTTTTATCATTCTTACGTAATACGAAAAATTTTAAAAAACGAATCTTGTTTTTGAAAATCATCCAGATTAAAAATCTTTTTTCTTAATTTGTTTTTATAAGCGAATGAGGTTTGTTAACCATTAATCAAATTTTTAAATAATTTTCTAATTAATAAAATACTATTACGTACTCTGATTTAATTCAAGAGAGAATTTCTATAAATATAATTAGAATTAAACTACAGAAATCTTTTTTAAATTTCTGCGTATTGCTCTATCTATTTCATTAAACAACGAAATAAAGGGAATTTAAGTGTTTCGAGCTATTTATAGAAATTATTTCCGAGAAAACTAAGATAAATTCTTGAACACAAATCCTCTTTAGTTTAACAATTAATGAGCTATTTTCATTCTCAAAGCAATCTCAAGAGCACTTATATTATGAAATTATCCACTTTTAAACAATTCTTAATTTATCTACAATATATATATACCCATTATTGTATTCTTTTTCTGTTTAGATTGCTTTTGGTTTTATTTCTGTTTAAATTTTTCTTTATTAACCGATTGAGTCGCAAAGGATGAAAATTGGTACCATCAAACTAATTTAAGCCCACTTAATCTGTCCTAGGTCCAAAGTTGTTTTTTGACTTGCAAAGCTCCAATTCTAATTTTAATTTTTTTTCTGTACGTTTTACTTTCTTTTACATATTTACTTTTTTTCATTCATTTGAACGTAGTTTGAAAAATTAAAACTCTGTGTTAGATCGTGTTACTTATATACAAATTTTAACTTTTGTATTTTTAAAATGATAAAGAATGCATATTTAAATTCACTGCTTCCACTTTTGAAAAACAAAAATAACATTATAATTGCACGTCTGAATTTTTTTCTGTGTTTATTTTAATTACAAAACAGTGCAACTACAGATTTGTTGGGGAATTTAGAATGATAATATTCTTTAGTGCCGTGCACAAGCAACTTTCATGAAAGGAGTTATATTTTTTTAAAAAAAAACACCCTTACACCAAAGCACTGAAATGTAATATTTATAATAAAAAATAGAAATTCTGTTGGTCTATGGGAGGGATTTGAGCCCCCGAAACCCACTATTTTGTACGCCTCGTATTTTGTTCGATGCTCTTATAAACTTGTAATCTTCTACTTAGAGACAGACAGTCAAAATCTTCAGTGATAGACAAACTTCTCTTTAGCAAAGGATGAGTAAAAAGGAAAATGTTTGTCAAGTTAATATAATTTATTATAAAACCCAAGAAAGATTTAATAATACCAATGCAATAAAGAAAGCTGTAATTCTGCATTTGTTAACTTTCTTTTTTTTAAAAAAAAATAAATAAATAATAAATAAAACTAAAATAATATACGTAATTAGTTTATATAAGCACTTTTTAACAAAATTATAAAATAGAATTAAATAGGTTTTAATAATTTTATGTATAAGCATTAGTCTGGCTTCTTTCTTTCTCTTTTTCTTTTCCTTTCTTTCCTTTTTTTTTTTTTTTTTTCTCCCCCAAAAATTTTTACTCAGTAAAAAATTTTTGAACTATATTTTTTCAAAAAAAAAAAAAAAAAAAAATTCGAATTTTTATGGAATTTTTCCTGTATGCAAAAAGTAAAACAACATTTAAAAGAATTTTTTCAAAACATTAAAATTGAATGACTTTATATTACTGTTTTAAAGTCCATGGTAGGCCAAAAAATTATTTATAAAATCATATTAATAGGTCATAGATTACCCCATCGCTGCATTAGTATTTTATATAAATACATCGCGATTTATTTAATGTTACAGAATTTATTTTTAATTTGACTTGGTATGCTCTCATTTTTTTACTAATATCAATTGAAGAATCATGCAAGAAATAAAGAGGAAATACTTTTTCTGAGAAACATACGTCTCATTTCAGGATATTATGTATTCAAAACGTGCTGTTGGTCATGCCTGAGTCAATCCGTATACAAATGACAGTAACGTTTTTATTATTTCTTCCAATATACGTAAGCAGGATGACCATCTAGCAGAAAATTATCTCTCACTTAATTTGCCGTAAAATGTACAATTTGCGACCATTGTCTCATACAGTCATCACCAATGGTGCGACAAAGCAGAAAACGCAGTCAGAAAATGTTGCTGGCATTGTTCAACAAATTTTAAAATTCAAAGATAAGATTTGGAGCCTAAAACTGACAAATAAACAATTGAAAAGAATAATAATAGCCATTTGTTTCACGAATCATTCTAGAGACAGCTATAATAATTCATAAGCATTACAAATATATTATGCTTACTTTGATTTATGGGAGTTTGATAGAGGCTTATAGAGAGAATGACGTTGACAATGAATTTAAAATGCTTTCAAGTAAAGTCTGTAATTTAAACTAATTTTTTTCTTTTTTTTTACTTTTTGTGCAAACTTAACTTCCATTATTGATACTCCATACAATGGTATTATATGTTCGTAATCTCACATCAATTAGTATTTGTTTCGAATGAATTGCTGAACAAACAGTTTATAAACTCTTTCTTAGTTTGTATATTATTAGAAAGTAGAGCAAGAATTTTACATCTGTACCTCTGAAAGGATTTGAAAGCATGAATGTTAAAAGTAAAACGTACAAGAGGTACTTGAAGAAAACTGTTTTTTTTTTTTACCATTTCTTGAGCGGAATATATAAGCCATATATTAAAAATAAGTTTTATAATTATTGCAGTACCTATTTTTTAATTTTTACGTACATTAAATGTATTTATTTAAAACAAGAGAATAATTTGTATTTTTTGAAATCTCATTTTATTCATGCATTAGTTCAATAATATTTTTCTGGGATTGTAAAATTAAGTCTTTTTTTGTCTCTCACACACAAAACTATAATATGAACTTAAAGTTAGTCTTTACATTTCCAAAAAAAGAAACAATTTAAATCTTGATTGGTTTTATTAAAAATAAGATTTAGGAGGGGAAAATTATTTAGGTCGGTTAAGAATTTCAAATACGTGCAAATTAAAAAAACCTATAAATTGGTAAGATTTATCCATTAACTAGATATCATGAAATTTATTAATCAAATTAACGAACATTTATTAAAATGTTTAATTTTGACTTTAACATTTGAAATGAGTCATTTGATATTGAACATCGGTATTGTACTCTGGAAGGGGTACATTGCTATCAGTATGAAAACAATATGTATGATAAAGGATTTTTAAATTGATTTGAAGAGCTTAGAATTCTTTTCTAGTTGTTAACTAATTTTGAAACCGTATAACGATTTACTTAGCATTTAATTTTCTTTTTAATTATGCTTCATACTTTTCTTATTCATATTTAATGTAATCATTTCTAAATGAGCTTTTCCGACATTATATCGTTGGTATTCATTAGAATTTGAGCTAGAATTTCTGGAAGCCAATTGTTGTTATTTGGTCACAATTCTAATATAAAACTGACTATGCAATAATTTAATTGCATGCTATGATATGAAATATTTACATTACTATGATAGAAATATTTACATTACTATGACAGAAATATTTACATTACTATGATAGAAATATTTACAGTACTTCATAAATGTATTTACGTGCATTTATGAACCATTTGTATTGTTAAAAATATTTAAAGTACTAGAAGTATTTGCATACATTTGTGAAATATTTGTATTAGAAAAAATATATATTTACAGTACTAGAAGTAATTACATACATTTATAGAGTATTTATATATTTCAAAATATATTTGCAAAACTAGAAGTATTTACTTACATTTATGAAGTATTTATATTATTATTTATATTATATGAAACATATTTATAGAAGTATTTTAATTTATTTATGAAATATTTATATTATTTGCATCATTTACACACTTTTATGAAATATTTATATTATTTCCAATATTCACATATTTTTATGAAATATTTATATTATTTGTAATATTTACATACTTTTATGAAATATTTATTTTATTTTCAATATTTACATACTTTTAAGAAATATTTATATTATTTTCAATATTTACATACTTTTATGAAATATTTATATTATTTGCAACATTTACATACTTTTAAGAAATATTTATATTATTTGTAATATTTACATACTTTTAAGAAATATTTATATTATTTGCAATATTTGCATACTTTTATAAAATATTTACATTTAAATTTAACAGGTTTTTACTTTTGACTGATGAATTAACCAATCATACAAATTGTTTCTAATATCTCACTATGAATATTAAACTAATTATGTCATTTTTTTTAATAAAAATTCCAAGATGAATGTTTGCGTTTCAGAATAGTTCTCTTTCATCGGATTTTTTTCTCCAAAACGATTGTTCCAGTTCTAAAAAAAGCTATGTCTAAAATTATCGTTAAATCATTTGATATACATTTTCAAAAAAGTTCCACATGATTGTCTTTTTAGAAGGGATTTAGCCTCATTTTAAAAGTTACAATGAAAGTAAATGCTGCCCATTTTTCCAGGATTAAAATTTAACGATTTATCGGCATCTATTGTCTTATAGTTATACCTGATCCTTGGTATCTGTCTTATGTTCTCGGAGGCAATGCTGCCGACTTAGAATATGGTAATGTATAGAGATCTGGAATGTAGTAATTCTGTGTGTGTGTGCATGCATCATTTGAGGAATGCATAACTGATATCTTGAGATGACCCCTTTTTTTCCCTCGAAAGATCTTTTGACATTTAGCCGCCTCTAATCTAGTTTTACCCAGTCCCAAGTTCAGTTTTCTATATTTACGTACTTTTGTGAAATATAGTATTGAAAAATTTACATGTTGCATTCCTCAAAGGTTATGATTTTCATTTTTTTAAAATAAATCGATTAAACTTTTAACTCCTCCATTTTTTTGATAAAAAATTGGCAATTTTTCTTTAAAAAAGCGTTTGATTTCAAAGTCATAAATATGAAACAAAATGAAGTTTGACATCATAATCTTAATGATAATAAGGAAGTTATATATATTTTTTCCAACAGTTTTTTATTGGAACATAGATTTTATTGAAACATACCAAGCATGTTTCCAACCGAATTTCCTTACAAGCGGAGTACAGTTTTTAAAAATTTAATCTTAAATGTTTTCATAAAGTAATTTAATTGTATCAGTATTCTAAAAAAAAGTTAATTCTATATCTTGTAAAATATTCTTAATAATATACCTTAAATTTGAATTTTACTTAATAATGTTAGTATATAATTATTTGAGTAAAAATAATTTTTATATAATTATTAATTTTGTTACCAATTGGTCTTTATTTCTCAAGCTTTGAATTTGTATTTAGACCATTGAATCTGGCAATAGCTGGTTTAACATTCTTTCATTTTAACATGTGATCTAAGCCTTTTCAAATGCTCTTTTTTTATTTATAACATTTTTTTTTAAATTGAATATGGGGAATTAAAGCTTCCATCCATTATATTCCATAAGATTTCGTTCAGTATTATAAGCAGAAAAGGGCAAGGTTGGCTAACTATTAAATTGGTTAAACCCCACTTTTTTAAACAAGCAGTTCTCAGTCTCTAATGTTTATAAATTTTGAAGCATCCATCTTTTCATTGTTCCCAAAATTTTAAGGATCTACCTGTTGATTCAAAATTAGTGTGACCAAATTAAAAAGCATTTAAAAGCATATAACTATTTATGGTGAATTTCTATCGTTCTACTAATGGTTTGATTTAAAAAACGAAACATTTAAATTACCAATCTAACCATTTTTATTAGTGGAAGTAAATTATAGTACCGAAATATCATCCTCAAACCCGGAACAAAATTTTAAGGCTTTTGAAGGATGTTTGTTGAAATTCTGTTATAAATAAAGTATTTAAAAATAAAAAAAACGCATCTTTCTAATTTATTATTAACTAAACTTTAAAACGAAATAAAATTTGGCTCGCAATTAAAAGCTCCAGGAAAAAAAATGTGAACGAGAGGAAGTCCTTAATGAAAAAGAAAAAATAAAGTTGAAAAGAATTATCGCTGTAGAAAATCCTCTGCTTTAAAGAACTTTGGCAAAGAAACTACAGGTATCGCAATCGACTATTTGTCGCCAGATAAAGAAAAATGGTTATAAAAAAGGGAATAAACCAGTCTATTGTCAAATGTCTGCAAAGACAGTAGAGAAACGAAGAAAACGCGCTTGACCTCTGTATTTAAGGTTACGCAAAGGTATATGCAAAACATGGATAACTTCGGATAAAGCACTGTTTCATCTGTCATTTACAATTGGTGAAACGAAGTTACAACATATTTCACGCAAAAAACATCGAAAAGACGCTGCTATTTTGGAAAAGGCAAGTAAGCCATCAGGTGTTACGGTTGGAATGGAAATGGGCTCTCAAGGCTTAACAAAACCATTATTTTGTAGAACCAAAGGCTAAAATTGATGCTACATACTATCAAAGCTTTGAAGCTCATGATCAAGAAAGTAAACGTCTTTACCTTCGAGGAAAGCTTTTTTTTTCACCAAGATTCTGTACCATATCATACTGCAAAATCAACTATAAAATGGCTAAAAAATAAAAATAAATAAATTTTCTTCCTTATGAGAAATAGCTATCATCACCTCGACTGTACTCCATGCGAATATTTTTTATGGGAATACTTAAAAAAAACAACAATTAAATAGATGTAAAGTAAGAATTCTCCAAGGGCTTCAAAAAGCAATCAAAGAGGAAGTTTGAAAAATTCCCCCCAAAATGTTCGAGAAAGCTCTTTTGGCTTGGCTGAACATTTACTTAAAATGTACTATGCTAAAGGAAACCACACTGGAAACTTCAAGTAAATAACTTTATTCAATAAAAATTTGTGAGGCTCTGAAAAGGGTCACACTATTTTTGAGCCAACCGGTATTTTTATCTTTAGTATTCTTATCATTTTTGTTTTTCAAATATATAAAAAATTATACAAACACATACCTTCCATGTGGATTATAAGGTATCAAAGTGGCCACGGTAGCCTAGTGGTCAAGGTAACGGACTCATGGCTGACGTGTCATGAGTTCGAGCCTAGTACCAGTGAATACCCGCAGTGTAGGGGGAGGGGCGATGCACGTTAAATCTGTCGAAGCTTAAACGTCTTCCTGTTAGTATGGTGTGGAAGTTAGGATAGAAGGTTGGATAGAAGGTCAGGATAGAAGGTCATTTGACCATGGTTCAAAATTACGAGGTTCGTCGCCAAAAGCCCTCGAGTAGCTGAATAGGGAGATGTTAATTTTCACTCATTTACTCACTATAGGGTAATAGCCCTGTTAAAAGAAAATTCTTATTTGTGTATAGATACATTAACAGCGTTGTATGTGTATGCGTGCCAATAAATTTACCGGGAAAATACTAATCCAGTGTTTCTCAAACTTTCAATATTTGCGACCCAATTTTCAAACATAATTTTCCTCGCGTCCCCCTTCCATACATTAACAATGTATTAAATTCAATAATAATATACTTGACACAAAGGCTACATCACAACTTTAATTATAAACCATACAAATTATCAAGATACATATTAAATTTTGTATTTAATTTTATATATGACACACACACAAGTCCATGGGTTCCCTGGTAATTATTAAACTTGTTCTTAACTTAATATTGTAAAAAAAATATCAAACACTAAGTGCAGGACTGATACATTTATAAGTAAATCATAAGACTTTTCAATATACTCGTGCCCCCGCCCCGCCCCACGTAGAGCTATCACGCCCCCTAAGAGGCGTGCCCCCCAGTTTGAAAAACGCTGTACAGTAGAACCTGTTTTTGTGCGGTCTTTCTTTATGTGATTTTTTATGTGCGATATTTTTTTATGCGGTGTATGAATTTCAATGGCTGTGGCGCCACTGTAATATTTTATATGTATTTACCAGTGGTGTATAATTGATTGATTGATTGAATATTAACGTCGCACTGTTCAGCTACTCGAGGGCTTTTGGCGACGGACCACGTAATTTTGAACCATGGTCAAGTGACGTGGACGACACCTGAGCTGGCACCAACCTCTCCTAACTACCACACCCCACCAACGGGAGGACGTTTCAGCATTCGACAGATTTAACGTGCATCGCTGCCCTACACAGCGGGTCTTTAGTGGTACTGGGCTCGAACTCGTGACAAGGCAAGCCACGATCCGATACCTATACCCCTCGGCTACCACGGCCACTACCAGGGGCGTAACGGAGAATGCTAGGACCCCCCCTGAAAACGAGGTTTTGCCTTTAATATCTTATAAATTGGGTAAATAAGTATTTAGCGTTAGTCAGGCCTTGGAGCCCTAGAGTCCTGCCCCCCGTGATGCGGGGTGTACGTTACGCCACTTCAAGACGCTCTGTTCATTTGTTATAAACAGTCTCCCGACAATGCGCATTCAGTTGCTAGCTCTCAACGCTAGCAGCCCGCGCTTGATTGTAGACGAAACTTTCAATGACAGTGACATTATCAATAATTTGATATATTATGATGACGGACAAGAAGATCAGGATTCTTTGAGAGCGGATAAAAATATGCAGGGATCCAGCTTTCCAACAAATTGGAAAAACATTTTCTTAAAACAGATACCAATTAAGAAAGAAGTATAAAATTCCAAAAAGGGCTTCAATCATGTGTAGCTGGTTATTGTGACATGTACAAGGTTATTGTGCAACTGACCACCCGACTTTCGTCACAAAAACTTATCTCTTACTTTATTTTGCCAAAAAAATAAATCAATTGAAATTGTACCTTCAAGTGTGTGTGATGAAAGCGATTTTGAACTTATTCATCAAAGGACTTTGGATTACGATGAGTAGCAATGAATTATGTATATGCATTTTGAAAACTTATTCGTGTGTACAATGAGAAACTATGTGTTTTTAAAATTTTTCCATGTGTAATATTTAATTATTTATTTTGTTATGGAAGTACTCTTACATAAATTTCGTAAATAATTAGCATATTTTATAAATGCGACTTCTTTTATGCGGTGCCTATCCACCGCATAAAAAAAAAAATTCTGTAACATTTCCACGAATTAGTTCGTTATATGTAAGAATTTATAAAATTGTTGAATATATATTTTTTTTGTGTGTTTATTTTTATGCGGTGCCTATCTACCGCACAAAAACAGGTTCAACTGTACTAATCAGAAAATCATCGCTTCATTTTAGATTTTTTTAAGTTTATTTAACCTTATTTAATCTTTTATATAATCGTTATTAATCCAGAAGTGAGGAGGGGGGAATGATAGTGCAAAAGTGCAAACATGTACACAATTCCAACAAATTACAATGAGCTCACCAATCGAAAGAACCTTGGCTGAAATGAGTAAATACAAATAAATTACTATATTTTATTTTAGCGAAAGAGTCATTTCAGCTCTTAATGACAGTGTTTTTAAAATTTCATGAGAAAAGCTCAAGATCCAGAGAAGAGGCGTAGCTAAGAAAGACAAGGGGAAGTTCGAAGAAGGAATCGTCAAAAGAAAGGAATAATTCTCGATCGAGCCGCCAAAGAATCTTCCTCCCTAAGATCGTTAAGTGTAATCATGACTGAAACAGATGAGCAATTTTGTCCGCTCTTGTCAGTTGGACCTGTCTTGTAGATCTCCAAGAGACGCTATCAATCATTCATATTTTTATGTCAGCGCTTCTCATAACAATTCATATATATTTATAAAGACATTTTTTTCCGTCTCTTGTTCTCATGATTATAGATAAACACTTTACACCAAACCGCTTCGAATCTTAATGAGACAAAATTCTACCGGAATAGCCCCTCCCTCTTCCCCCTCTAGTTTTTCATTTTCAGTCTTTGATTCCCACACGACTCGCTTTGACATTTTGAATGTGCCTTCTTCGAATAGAATTGAAATAAGCGATCTAAGAGGGAGTTCGGTTTTTTTTTTATTTTTTTTCCCCCCCCCCCCCTCCTCTTTTCCTATCTCGAATTTCAAAATCGATTGAATAATAGTTGAAGTGAAGTGTTTCTTAGAATAATAAATTGAGAGAGAGTGTGAGAGATGTATATCTTTCTCTTTCTTCAAAAAAAAAACCCGTTTTTTTTTACAAAAATGGCTAATAGTCCTTTATACATATGATTCGAATGCGTCGAGTATGTGGGTGCAAAGTTCGAATGTGTGTGTAGTTTCAAATGATATTTTGACGTGTCACTCGGTATAAATGAAGCGAAACAGAAATGTAAGCTTAAGTTGAAGAACAGTTAAAAATTTTCTTTATGCTTTTGTTATTATATAGATAATAATAATTAGCAGGTTTTAGCCCTTTCATGACTAAGGGAAACATTGTAGCCCATTTTAAAATTGGTGATTGCCGCGTATTTAATTACAACCTTATTAGTATTCTTAATGCAGAATGTCAAAATGGAACGTATGCCAAACGCAATTACGTAAACGGGAACGTTCAGGGGGAAAAAAAATAATTGTCCAATTGGTGCCAAATGATAAAATATTTGTGAGCTATGACCTGTTATTATTTGTTTATTGTATCATCTAATAATATATAACTGTGTTTTATCACATGCTTTATGTTACTCAGTTAGTATAATTTTGTGCAATAATAAAGTATATTTGTGAACAAATGGAAATGAATCCCTGATAATGACAAATAATTCCATGGGAACAATTCTATCCTATTCCCATAAAATTTTAAAAAAACACTACACATTGTTATGTATTTTGTGATTTTTATTCATTTTACGTCTAAACATACTAAAATACACTGGTATATACTGATAATTACTCTTAGCAACCTCATAGCCTAGTAAGGTTTAATTTCGAGGATCCAAATCAGTGATACTCAACCTGTAACCCGCTGGCCTTTTCTGAGTTGCCCGAAAATTGCCATTAGTCATCGAACTAAGAATTTCAATTATTTAAGAACAATGTACTTAAAATTTAGGGTAAATTTTATCAATCAAGCAATCAATTATTTCAATTTAGCTATCAATTCACTTGTGTTTGATAGTAGAATGTGAACAAGAGACATGCTCATGGTTGAAAGCAAATTGAAACTATTCCATAATTCAGTAAAATATGCATAAATGCAAATACTTTTTGCGTGTGTTTGATAGAAAGATAGACAGTATTAAAATAAAAGTCAAAAAGGAGTTTTAATATTTTGATTAATTTTGCTTCGTTCAATGTTACTTTGGCCTTTTATGTTTTTTTCCTTATTATACTCATTTTGTGGCCTACGCGTGAAATACCTATCATTTGTATGTGGCCCGGCGGTAGAAAGGGTTAAGTACCCCTGATCTAAATTTTTGATGTTGCACTCAATAACGTTGACTAACATTCTTTACAGAGCGATCAAATATATAATATTTTTATATATAGCATAATTATCCTTCTAAAAATATTTAGTAAATACCTTATATTTTTTTAAAACTTCTTGGTAAACACAAATATAGTTTTCATAACGTGAAATTTGTTACTGGTTATAGTCAAATGTGCAGAAATAATTTTTAACAAGTAATATAAAAAAAAAGATCTTAAGTCAATTTCTACTTAGGTCAACAAAGAAAAATGTTATTTTAGTCAAACAAATTTAATTAATGGATTAATATTTGAAAAAACTGTATCAACATCAAGTGTCATCCACTACAAGTTTAATAAAATATACTTGAAGCCAAGAAAAAAATCGTTAGAAAAATTTACTGGCGCCATCTGTTGGTGCTAGCTCTAAATTCATCAGAAATAACGCAGAGTAAATTTAAAATTAAAAAATAAAATTTAATTAATGAATTAGTGTTTGAAAAAACTGTATTAACTTCAAGTGTCAACCCCTACAAGTTCAAAAAATGTATTTGAACTTCAGTGGATGAATAAAAAAGTATTTTATTAACGATTGAAAGTTTGAACAAGATATATATATATATATACATAAATAAATATAGGGAGAGAATGAACTAATAGAGAGTAGGAATTGAAAAAGAGATAGGGCCCTTTTCCTAATGGAATATAAATAAGAAGTAACAACTATGTTTCAAAGCTTGTGAGATTAGGCAAAATAGCAAACTTCTGCAATTCGAAGTACTAATTAAGAATTATATTGTGAAGAATCCTCATTCTCCCTGAATATATTTCCTGTGTCAACAGATACCTGTATAAACTTTTTTTGCACGTTGGCTTAATATTCCTAAGTGATAGTTTTGAAGCGTATTAACTCATGAATAGATATAGAATTAAATTTATCAAACAAATCAAACGTTATTTAAATAAAATTATTTAACCTGGAATATTCATACTTATTTAGCCTGAAAAGTCTTTGCATAACAAGGAAAAAG
>BMAV01023786.1:554740-573698 GCA_019973955.1 Trichonephila inaurata madagascariensis
CCCCCCCCCCCCCCCTTGAAAAAATTCCTGTGTGCGCCACTGGTATTGTACTACATTGAACGCAAATTTTTCCTCCTATAGATAAGATATTTTAAAATATCATTTATTTATAAAAGGGTTGAAAAATAAAATGATATTCAATTTCATATTTTACTCGTTTCCGAAAAGTTCAGATTTCTTATTTAATTAAAAACTTAAAAAAAAGTTCTTTCAGAATTCATTTGCTTATAAATATTTCCTTTGAAGTAATGAAACACTGGCGTAAAACTAGTCTTGGGAAGCCCTGTATCAAAATTCTTTGGGAGCCCTTTTTCGGGACCCTTTAACATTGTATGATTTTTTGCTTACACATTTTGGGAGCCCCGTATCATTGATATGGCGGAAGCTACACCCCTGTAAGGGAGCAATATCACAAAGACCGTAGTACAATCATTTTTTTTTTTTTGCAAGTTTTAAAATCACCTGGTTTCTTTCTTTCAGTAGAAATTTTAAAGTGTACCATAACAGATTTAACCTATGCCCTTCTAAATTTTGGAATTAAAGTGTTGGTGGGAAGCGATGTGTTAACGTCGTATATTTTTCTGTGTTAAGTAAAAGAAAGAAAGAAATGTCAAGATGAAAAGTCAAACTGCATGCTTTAAAAGCAACTTACTTAATTTTTTACAGCTTACTTTCAGTAAAGCTGCATTCCCATTTCTTTTTAACTTCATAAATTTGATTGATTTTTGTTTTGTAATTTTTTTTTATTTCTGTTTTATTTACTTCTATATGCTCCGTGTAATACTGTAAGTACTGTATTTACTTCTATAAACTTCGTGTGATGGTGTATGTACTGTATTTATTTCTATAAGCTTTTCATTATACTATTAGTACTCTATTTACTTCTATAAGTCCCGTGTGATACTGTAAGTACTGTTTTTACTTCGGTAAACCCCATGTGATACTGAAAGTATTGTATTTTCATCTGAAGGCCCCATGTGATACTCTGTGATACTGTAAGTACTGTAAGCCCCATATGATACTATAAGTACTCTATTTACTTCTACAAGCCCTTTGGGATACTGTAAGTACTATTTTTACTTCTGTAAGTCCTGTATGTGGTGCGCCTAAATTATTTTTATGCGTTTTCAAAAATAAAAATTCTCAACAAGAAAATTTAAAAAATTTTAAAATGGAAAATATACTTTTACACAACTAGAACTACTCTAAGGGAAAATATTCAGAAAATTAAATTTAAAATGTTGTAAATTACAGTTTTACCACATGTTTTCTAAAAGTTACTGTCCATTATTTATTAAAAACTAAAATAATATTAGTTAAAGGAAAAAAAAAACTTTCTCCATTCTTTAAAAACTACAAGAGAAGCTCGTTTTATAAATTATAAATCATTAATTCAGCTACATTTCGATTTCACAGTTTAATGAACTCAGCTGGTCTCCACAGTTACAATCAATATCCGAGTTCCTTTTCAGCTACAAACTGAATGCGAATAGAATGTATTACATCAGACTGAAAACCATTAATAATGAATTTCAATGATGAATCCTTAAGCAAAGCTGACGTGATGACATATTTCATGGAATTGCGCAAGTATACGTATATGAGAGGAAGGGAGATCTAATTTAAATAATCACATGTAAATCAATATTATCCGAACATATGTATCAATAATATAAAATAATAATGCATAAGTTTTATTTTATCGTTCGTTTTCAACTGGAAAATGATAAAATTGAGATCGGAACTACAGTTTTATGATTATAAGAATTTTTTTAAAAAAGTCTGAATTCAAAAAATAGCACAGCCGGATAAGCTTTGAAGGGTTCAAACATTTCCCCTTAGGTTATGTTTTTCTAATTTAAATTTTATTCCTCAGAATTTTATGCAGTTAAGCTGAAAAACAGAAAAAGCTTCAGAAACAGAATGTTGACGCTATTAAAGTATCCGACTACGTTCGGAACCGTGATTTTAAAAAGGCGCATAAATGGATAATGTTCATGATATTTAGTGTCACTTAGATTAGAATGCATGTATAAAACCGTTTTAAGGATATTTTGAACAAAAAAATTATTTAAATACAATATTTCGTCAAAAAATTAACTTAGAATAACATTTTTTTCAAAATGTTCTTCTTTTGAGAAAAATGTTTCTATTATAATAATTTTTTGCCTGTATATAGCTCAGACCTCTGTATAGAGGCTCAACTATGATTTTTGAAAAATTCACATTATTTTCAGAGTTACAACCATTTGAAATAAGTATCGGCTCTTTTTTTCTTAAAATTTCTCCTCTCTGTTGTCGTATAAAACATGGATAAACCCACTTCTAAGTTATATATTTTAAAAATTCTAGTTGAGCTTCTGTACAGAGGTCTGAACTATCTACAGGCAAAATATTATTATAATAGAAGCACTTTTCACAAAAGGAGAATATTTTGAAAATTAGTCATTCTATGTTCATTTTTTGACAAAATATTGTACTTAAATAATTTTTTATTGTAATACTATTCTTAGAACAATTTTATATACATTTTCTAACCTAAGTGACACTCAATATCATAAATATTATCCATTTATACCCTTTTGCAAAATCACGGGTCCGAACGTAGTTGGATACCTTAAGTAGGTACTACTAGTAGGGCACACAGAAATTTTTCAAAAGGGAGGGGGGTTAGGGTTGAAAGTCTACCATTCTCACATCATGCACCAATAAGCCGTCAAACGTGTTTCTTTGATTTTGCCGACTTTCGGGAAAAAAACGGTAAAAAATTAGTTAATGTATAAATAATTAGCATTAATTAATAAAATTAATTATTAATAACAAATACTTAATTAAATTTTACATACTGTTTACATAAGATTATAATAAATTGAGAAGAAAAAGCAAGGTCTTTGGGGGGGGGTCGGGACATGAGTTCCCCCCTCCCCTTTCTTGTGTGCGCCACTGGATACTATGCCTAATGCTTGCGGCAAATATTTATTTTTTGTACAAAGCATTGAAATATCTTTCCAGTCTTAAATACATTTCATATTTGTATAAATTCATTTTAATAATCTGAAAACACACAGCAGTCGAACCTCTATATTACGAACCTCTATATTGCGAATTTTTCTATATAGCGAACTTTTTTCTGGAAGCAAGAACCATTTTACGATTTTCTTCGTAAAATAACCTCCCTATAGCAAAGTGCATTTTTTTATATAATGAACATTTTTCTTGTGATTCAATTTTTTTTTCTCCCTATTTTTAAGATATCCGACTACGTTCGGAACCGTGATTTTGCAAAGCGTATAAATGGATAATATTTATTATATTTAGTGTCACTTAGATTAGAAAAAACGTATATAAAATTGTTCTAAGAATATTATTATAATAAAAAATAATTTATGTACAATATTTTGACAAAAAATGAACATAGAATGACCAATTTTTAAAACATTCTCCTTTTATGAAAATGCTTCTATTATAATAATATTTTGCCTGTACATAGTTCAGATCTCTGTACAGAGACTCAACTAGAATTTTTGAAATATATAACTTAGAAGTGGGTTTATCCATGTTTTACGACAACAGAGGGGAGAAATTTTAAGAAAAAAACGCGGATAATTATTTCAATGGTTGTAACTCTGAAAATAATGAGAATTTTTCTAAAACCATAGTTAAGCCTCTGTACAGAGGTCTTAGCTATATACAGGCAAAATATTTTTATAATAAAAGCATTTTTCACAAAAGGAGAACATTTTGAGAAAAGGTTATTCTAAGTTAATTTTTTGCCGAAATATTATATTTAAATAATTTTTTTTGTCAATATGTCCTTAAAACAACTTTATACATGTATTCTAATCTAAATATTAATAAATATCATGAAAATTATCCATTTTTAAAGTCACGGTTCCGAACGTAGTCGGATACCTTAAAATATTTCTGGACCTTCGTATGATGAAGTGATAAAATTACTTGAAATATATATATAATGTAACGTGGATTACAGTGTGAAGAAAGTATGTCTGAAGGGATGTTTGGGGCATGGCATAGATGCGAGGCGTTTTATGAGTGAAAACATTCCTTCAAACAGAAAACTCACACAAACAAAATTAATAGACTAACAGCAATTTAAGGACATATCTGCTAATATATGCTTAAAGTTACAAGTTATAAAAAAAAGTATGTTTAAAATTACTCGTAGAGGCTTTAAATTAGAAAATATCCTTAAAATTCATTAATTTTAATATAAAATTATTTTCTTAATGCTGAAAATGCATTGTATTCCTCGACAATCTTTTTTCTTGTTTTCCTTGTAGTTTTTCTTTCTTTTTTTGATGAGTAAGATGGATAAAATAAATAGATATTAATTTACAAAAGATGTGAATAATTGCTTTTTATAATACTATATACTGTTAATGAATTTAAAATTTGTTTTATTGGGTTCATAAAGTATATTGAAAGCTGAACCTCCATATAGCGAATTTTCCATATAACGAACTTTTTTTTCGAGATTTAGTGATTTCGTTATACAGAGGTACGATTGTATTTGTTAACTTTAATCAATTGCTGTTAATGCATTTAATATGTAATTTTAATTTCGTATTAAATGTATTATTATATCACGATGGATTTGAACAATATTAGAAACAAATTAACAAATAATTCATTTACTTTTCAAGTAAATAAATGATAACACACAAAGCAAAGTAAATTAATAAAATAAGGTTTATTAATTGATAAAATAAAATATGAATATACATGATTTTTTCGATTTGCTACAGATACCGGCTAACAAGCCGTATAAGTCCGATTTGTACTTTTTTAACACTTTTATCATTTGAATAAGTTGTATAAATTGTATATCAAAGCAAAGGTTAAATCTGTGTACATATAATTGTACATAATAAGATGTATAATGTGTTATCTATATTATAAGTATTATTGTTCTTCCGATGTTATAATCTTTTTCATTATTTACTGTTCTTATTTACTTAATTTTCTACATTCATAAATCGTGCCCGTCGTAAGTCGAGAAGGTGTAGTCGTAAATTTTATTGTCAACGTAATTTAAAATTTTGTTAAGGTTCTCAAATATATTTTCTACTGGCGATTGCTTTTATTTGCATGGAGATGTAAGCATTTGTTGCTTTGTTTTTTCATTGAGGACAGACAAAGTAAATCACATGTGCAGAAGTAAGCAAAACAAAAAAAATAATACACAGAAAACAAGGGATAAATTACAAACAAAATTTTCGGAAAAAAAAACATTAAGTTACAAAACCCAAATAAATCAAAGCAATGAAATTGCAAAATAATGTGAATGCAACTTTATCAGGAAAAGTTGCAAAAAATTAGGAGTTCAGTTGATTTTAAGAACATACAGTTTGATTTTCTGGCATTTTCGTTTTTCCTTCTTTGAACAAAAAGGATAAGATACTTAAAACTATCTTCATCCTCAAATTCGCGTATTATTGGATATATATTATATCGTTAATAAAACTCTATTTCTAAGATATCTTAAATCTTTATCAATAATTAGAAAATCAGAAGTGGGAATTTCTGCATTTTTGCATCTCTTGTGCATTTAAATTAATTATTATGTAAATTAATTTTAATAAAAGGTCGGTAAAAATTCCATTTAATAATCTGATTATGATATATGTATTGCTATAATATAGCAGAGGTGAGGGAATGTCCAGTTCCAAAAGTGCCAGGAAGTGCCAGAAGATTTTTAGCCAGATGTAGTCTTTGTAGCAGTCTGTTAAGCTCCACCTCCTTTTATGGGTCGCCTCAAGGGTGGAGAACAAAAATAAAATAAAATTGTTCTCCTTTTTGTTTCTGTCCCACCTTACATGGAGCAATTAGTGTGGGTGTGGATGTCTGTGTATTTCGTTCATAACTCCAAGCTGTGTTTTTCTGTTTCCACGGTTTTGCTACAAGAATAAATTATGGAAATATAATCTTTTTTACGTTAAGGAGAAGCGTGTTATTTTTGGTTGGACGTGTTTACGAATGGAATGCGACCAAAACCTGCATATTATTTCTGAGAACATCTCATTCAAAGAATGGCTTTAATATTTATTTGTGCAATCTTAAGAGGAATGAATTTTGGTGGGTTCCCATGTAACACTGTAATCTTAGATAACACTGGAGATGAGAGTTAAATTTTAGAATACAAAATTTTTTTCATTCATTGTTCATTCAAAACAATGCTGATGAACTAAACAGAATTCATATCAAATACTTATGGATATACACATGAAATGCTCTGATAGTGATTCTCGAATTTTATATATATTTAGTTTAATTTAGTTAGTCATACTATTCACAACCAAATGATATGAATCTGTATTAATAAATACTTTCATTCAAAATTTTGATTTAAGTATGAATGAGATATTTAACCCTTTCATGGCTAAGGGAAATATTTTCCTCCATTTTAATTACAACCTTATCTGCATATTTTATACAGAATGTTAAAATATAACGTATGCCGAACGCAATTACGTAAACCAGAATGTTTTTTTAAAAAAAGAACTGTCAAATTAATTGGCGTCAGTGATAAAACATTTGCGGTATGTACTCTGTTATTATTTTAGTTTATTGTGTTGTGTAATAATGCATTGCTGTGTTTTCTCACGTTTTATGTTATTCAGTAAGTATAATTTTGTGCAATAATAAAGTATATTTGAGCATATAAAAACAAATGTCTCATAATGACAAATAATTCCGTGGGAATAATTCTGTTCTATTCTTATAAAATTCAAAAAACACATTTTATGATTTTTATTTAATTTACGTCAAAGCAAACTAAAACAAACTGTTATATACTATAATATTTACTGTTAGCCATCTTACAGTCCTGTGACGGTTGAAAACTGATTATTTGCTTAAACCGATAATTTTATCAGTGTTATAGCATAAAGACGATTTTCGAGACCAGAAAATGTTGCTTTCATTCTAAGAATAGTAAAGTAAGATTTCAACAACATATTAAAACGAAAGTTAAGGAAAATCGAACTGGCATAATATAATGAATTGGTTGACTATCTTGATTTTCAGTGTGCAGAAATGATCAAATTCTAATTATCCAGTACATGTACGAAGAATTATTCAATCCAAAGATCATTTTTTTTTCTACATTAGATAACTATAATCGGATCATTTTAACCCCTTAAGTGGTAGTTGTTTGTTTTTTTTGCCCAAAATGTTTTTTAAAAAAGGCACATTTTTTTTATTGCATATAACTAAGCATAATACTTAACAAAAGGCGAAAATGGAAGCATTTTATTTTAATTTTCCCTTTCAAGTTTTCATATTATTTCGTATTTTATAATTGAGGAACACACATAAATACCTAAATGTGTTTGATTTTATAAGTACACTCTGCGTGCTATAAAAAATGTTTCATATATCTTAAAAAAATTCCTCTCATACTTACAAAAAAATTTCATGCTCGTACATGTTTTCAAACGATTGAGGTTTTTGTGTGAGTGTGCATATACATATATGCACATACAATTTGAAGCATGGTGTAATATTAAGTCTTACATCGTAAGGGGGACAGAGATAATATCGGCATTTTTGGATTATTTTTCCATTTTTATTTCTTTTCAAGCAACAAATTGCACATTGTCTTGCCAATCTTTGTTCTTTTTCGAATATTTTCAAGTATCTAAATTCGTACCTTCAATGAAAAATTCCAGCCTTCACCACAAAGAAATTATCGGATGAGATGTATTTCAGTACCATGAACAAACTGCATCTCTTAGAAACACTAGCACTAATAATCTCACGATAAGAATTAAAAATATGTGCAAATCAAAGATAGAAAGAAGAAAATATCAGTCCCCATACAGCGTACGGGCAAATCGGTGGTTGCCAACTTTCGGTAGCCCGTACAGTGTACGGGCATACCAGTTAAAGCAGGAGTGGGCAGACTTTTCCAGGATACAGGGCTACTTCTAATTTTTTCAAGGGGTTGCGGTCCTCGCAGTAGCGTTGGTGTAACGAGGGTACAAAAGGTCTACATTATCCATTATATAAGTAACTGAATAATAAATATGGAATATGTGTGAAGTTGCCCCCCCTCGGGTACCCTTCTCCTTGATTATCAGCGTGAGCTAGAGGTGTAGGAATAAATGAAGAACTAGGAGCTGGCATGATCTTAATATGACTTTACTGAGATCTTAAACTTAAACCTTTAACAGATTAGATAATAATAATATATGGGAAAGAATCTACGATGTCTATTCACACAATATATATAATACCGAAATAGCGTAACCCGGACCACTATCAATAACAAACTCGCCTAAGCTCAATTATAATTCTATCACAGATCCGAATATTAAATAGTCATCCCTACCTTACTGTCGAATGAAGTAGCGATCAATCTGATTCTAGTTCCAGTGCGGTTCACAGGAGTGCAATGGTATGCACCTTGACCTATGGGCTCTCTGTCACGGAATTCCTCTGTTGGCTGTCACTTAATCCTTCAAAAACTTTTCACACTTGAATCACGAACTATCATAACATTCCCCAAATTGCCCCACACCACTTACTCTAACTTCTGTTATTTAAAAGCTTCCTAATTTGCATCTTTCCTTCACGCTTCACTTCTTGGGTTTAGTTGGAAAAGAGTTGCCATTAATTCTGGACCCAAAGAACCCAAAGGACATGTTAATGAAAAGACGCGTGAGAACGTCACATATGTACTTGCTAATGTAACTTAAAAAAAAACATACTACATTAAAACTGAGTGTAAATCAAAACTCAAAATGCAAACAAAATAATAAGAGCCGACGTATGAACCAAACATACTCGGTGTCGGCTCCCGCGCCATCGCGGAACTGAATCTTACCACGAAAACCCAATCCGGTGGAAAAGTGTGGCTTAGGATAAAGCCTGAATAGCCAATCCCGTGCAATTGTGGGAAAAGCTGATCATTAATGTTTATTGTCCCATTCAGTCAACGTTTGAGGAAAAACTAATTTCTACGGCTAGCATCGTGGTGGTCGCATTTCCCCCCTTGGCACCTGTGTCGTCTATACATTTATCGAATCATTTGCTTAAGTAAACACAATCGCATAGATTGTGAAAAGTCGATTCTCCAATATAGCTGGCGTTGGTGTTCCATTAATATACTTCTTTTAATATGTGCGTCTTAGGTCTAATAAAGGTGGTCACCCCAAAATGCGCCTTGATGGTCCACCGGTCAATCGTGATCGACTTAATGCCCTCCCCTGAGTTAAAGGGTTAACTGAACACGATATTTTATTTTCGCAATTCTTTCAAAGTAATTGAGAGTTATTTTCAAAAAATGCCAATCTTTTTATTCCAGTAAAAAATTTTCTTACGAAGCCTCTACCATAAATGGAAACTACTTTAAACTGATGAGTCGAGTCAAAATAAAATTATAAAAAGCTTTTTCAAATTTTTTTTCGTTTTCTTTAGCATACGTCTCATCTTTTGGTACCTCGATCTCCCTATATGTACATTTGAAAGCATTTATTGAATGAAAACATCCAAAAGCACGAAAAATAGCGTGACCCGTAAAATAACGAGAAAAAAAATTAATCACACGAAAAACATCTCTAAAAATAATCTGCAGTTTTCTTAGAAAAAGTGAACGAGGCTTGCAATTGAACTAAGTTGTTCAAGTTCCATCTGGGTAGAATATTTCTCGTTCTAATGGTGATCTTTCCATATCTCTAGTTATTCATTTTTTAGTAGTGTTGGTCAGATGAAAAAAAAACTAGGATGGACTTAATGGAAAAATAAATTAAAGAAATGTCAAAATTATGAGATGGACGGCAGCAATGTCTTATTTTTTTAAGTAACATGAACTGTTGAGGACTTAAGTAGATCGAATGAGTTTCTAAGAATAGAAATGCTTTTTAAAATATAATTCTTCTTTTTTACTCATTCTTATATCGAGTTTTTGGAGGGGTTTTGTTTTCAGTTCAAGAATTAATATGGGATTTTTGTTTAAAAAAAGCTTTGTCTTGTGAATTAATTACCGATCACTAAATTATAAGTCAAATATATTATGTTTGAAATTATTTTGATTTCACACTGTTATCTAATACAGGTGTGGAAGATTACTATTTTGCTCTTAAAAAACACATTTTTCATTTTTCCCCTTAAAACTTAAGAATTATGAGAATTATTCTTAATTATATAGTGGGTATGTGTGTCATTATCCGCAAATTTTATTAATATCATATTCTTCTTTTTTTTTTTTTTTTTTTTTTTTGAATAGCGATTTTAACACTACGAATTCTTAGAAGAATTTAGAAATATTCCTGGGTTTCAATATTTCAATTTTTGTTTCATCATTTGCTAATATATATTAATCTTATTACTAAATTATGGTTTCAAGTATAAAAAGAATATTTGGAGCAATTTCGAAATTTTAGTTCCCACAAATACTTACTTACTCTTTTTTTTTTTTTACAATAATAAGAATTTTCTACATAATCATTAAAATTAACTGTAAGGGAATATAATTTATGAATGCTTTTTATGAATGTCCTAAAACTTATTATTATTTCAAAGTACTTTGAGTAGACATTTCCAACCAGGAATCGATGAATTTACACAAGAAAAATTTCAATTCCTTATTTTTTGACAATCCATAAGACTTAGAATATTTTCTTGACCCAAATCTTAGTTGTTTATTACCAACATCATTACTTCGCACCATGCCAATTGTAACATAGCAAAAAAAGTATAAAATTATCTGTACTAAAATAATTATGGATTAAGTGTAAAAGGTTAAATACTACAATTACAGGAGTAACTCTTGGAATATTTTTGTATTTATCAATAAAATAATATTAAGGTTAAAAAAATAAAACTATAGAAATATATTAATTTTAAGAGCTCCTGTTACTCCTACTGTGAATTGAATAAGTAGATAATTACATAGGTAGTTACATAGTCAGATAGATATGAAATAAATCGTTGAGATGGTACTCGTTTTGTTTAATTTGTAGACGTGGTAGAAAAATAAAAAGCTCTTTGATATTGATCCCATCATCATTTATTTTATTTTAGCGTCAGGAGAGATATTTAAGCGTGGGCTTCACTCACGTGAGTCAAAATACAAGAGAGAGAATTATTCAAATTCCTTATTTTTATATGAAGGAAAGAACAGAGAAAAACGTAATATACAAAATATAGTTACGTGTTTCAGTGAAGGGGAATGTAAGTTATTATGTAATAATGTAATTGTTTTATGTAATATTTTAAACTGGTTAGTAAGGCACGAGTAAGCCAATAATGATATTCTTTTTTACTAGGAATCACCAATAAATCAATCTAAAATTCAAGGTTTAATCATATAAGTGAGGAATCCCTAATAAATTTATCATAATGTTTTTAATCCTTAAAAAAAGATGAAATGAGACGCTTTTCGAAATAGGATATTTGGATTTATCAATTAGATGTTATAAATAAAGAGGATTCGAGTTTCGAGTAAATATTAATTTCAGTTATTACATATACAGTCGAACCTCTGTACAACGAACCTCTATATTTCGAATTTTTCTAAATAGCCAACTTTTTCCTGGAACCTTGAACATTTCACGATTTTCTTCGTAAAATAACCTCTCTATAGCAAAGTGCATTTTCTATATAACGAACTTTTTCTTTTGGGATTCAATTTTTGTTCTCCCTTATTTTAAAGTATTTCTCGTCATTTCAAGTTATTCTCTTTTTTAACACATTTTATGGAGGCCATAAATTTTGAACTGGTTTTATTGGATCCTAACTCGCCGAGAGCAATAGAATTCTGGACGTTTCCTCCAAGAAGTGCAACCTATAGCCCTCATTGCCCAGTTCACTAGAAACATCTTCGATATCCTTTTTCACCCTCAGTGGAGTTGTCTCGTGCCCCCGTGTTCTAATTATAAAATAATGTAAGTTTAATATTACTTGCATGCTTTAAATTATATAAAATGTCCTTAAAATTCATTAATTTTAGTATAAAATAATTTTCTTAATATTGAAAATACAATGAATTCTACGACATTCTTTTTTCTTGTTTTCCTTGCAGTTTTTCTTCCTTTTTTTGATGAGTAAGACGTATAAAATAAACATATATTAGTTTAAAATATGGTGTGAATAACTACTTTTTTTAAATATATAGTGTTTATGAATTAAATATTTGTTTGATGTGGTTTATATATAAAGAGTATATTAAAAGATGAACCTCTATATAACGAATTTTCCATAAAATGAACTTTTTTCCGGAATTTAGAGACTTCACAATATAGAGGTCCGACTGTACTTTATCACTCTGTATGTTAGGAAGTCCGTTTAATTCCAATAAATTTTATATCAATATTTAAGGCTTTAAAATGTATATTTATAGATTTACTTTTATTTTATCTTAATTTACTCATCTTACTTTTATGCTGTATTGCTATTACTGCCTTTTATATTGGCGGGAAACACGAACTAGATGTTTTGTTCAAGAGGTAAGTTTTAACATCTTCTAGTTTTTATAACAAAGATTTTAGCTCTATACAAGTAAGTAGTCTATTAAATTTTATCGTTATATATTATTAATTAGTATTAGTGTATTTTATTTCGTAATAGTTAAATATCTATAATGTTTCTTCCTTTTCCTATGACCCAATGCATAGGCAAGTTACAGGTGAATTTGACTGGCCAAAAACCATGTTTAAACCTGTAATCTTGGTTCCTAAGGCCAAGAGTTTACTATTGTCTATTGTACTACTGTGGCTAATATTTCTTACTGTTTTGACTAGTTATACTTAGGTTTATAGCTATTTGTATATATTATTATGGATTATATATACCGTATTTACTCGAATCTAAGCCGCACCCCAAATTCTCAAAATGATTATGTGAAAAAATGTTGTCATCAATTCTAAGCCACATACCACTCTAAAAGATTTTGGGAAAAAATAAAAAAATTGTGTAAAAGGTTCATCAATATCTGATACTTAAGATTTTTTTTTAAATAAAATTTTAATGAGAAGCAATAAGAAATAAGTAATGAATTTATTTTATCAGTTTTAAAAACTCTCAAATATACATACATGAACCTTTAATTACTCTAACAGTCAGTGTCATGTTTCGAAAATGATTCGTCACTTCCATTGTCACAGCTAATTTCGGAATTAATGCTGAAATCGCCATTTTTTTACACGATGTCGTCTTCCGGGCCGTCCAATGCATTTCTTATGCAAACTTTTTTCAAAGGGATGTATTATAGAAGAATGTAAAATAATTGTTAAATATTGATGAACATTTGCATGCAAAAACTATTTCATTTTGCTTGTGCCATCGACGCATAGTTGTTTCATCTGTGTCAACTTTTCAGTAACTCCTGCTATGTTTCCGTTTTCTTAAGCAAATAAAATTACCTCCCTTTTCATACTTGAGTCAAAATGAACTCGTCTTGATGTCATTACCAATATCTTTGATGTTTAGGTAATTAAAAGAACGAACGTACGAAAAAAAAATCCTAAATACGAGCAGACAACGATGTTTAGGAAAGACTGAATACTGGAGAAAAACTGTGAAATGATATAAGTCACTGATGCAAATGGCCAAAACGGAAGATTACATTTTTTTCCTTTTGAAAAGGGTGGAAACTTAATTTTCCCCCTTCAGCAAATGTTTTGCATTCTATTCTAAGCCGCACCTGATTTTCAGTAGCATTAGCACTCGAAAAATAGTGCGGCTTAGATTCTAGTAAATACGGTATATATAAACTTTTAAATATTTCTTATCCATTCCCGAAGAGTAAAACGGTAAAAGCAATTATATATATATACAGCATATACAGTCGGACCTCTATATAACGAAGTTGCTAAATCCCGAAAAAAGTTCGTTATATGGAAAATTCGTTGTATAGAGGTTCACCTCTCAATATGCTTTATATAAACCGCATAAAACAAATTTTATTAAAATAATTCATATTAAAAAAAGTAATTATTCACACTTTTTTTAAAAAATTAATATATGTTTATTTTATATATCTTACCCATTAAAAAAGAAAGAAAGAAAGAAAAACTGCAAGGAAAACAAGAAAAAAGATTGTCGAAGAATTCACTGTATTTTCAATATCAAGAAAATAATTTCATACTAAAATTAATGAATTTTATAAGTACATTTTATAATTTAAAGCATACAAGTAATATTAAACTTTCATTATTTTATAATTAGAACACGGGGACAAGGGACAACTCTAGAAGGTGAAAGAGGATATCGAAGATGTTTCTAGTGAACTAGACAATGGGGATTAAAGGTTGCCCTTCTTAGATGAAACGTCCAGAACTCTAGTGCTCTCGGGTAGTTAGGATCTAATAAAACCAGTTCGAGATTTATGACCACCATAAAATGTGTTAAAAAAGAGAATAACTTGAAATGACTAGAAATACTTTAAAAAAAGGGAGAACAAAAATTGAATCTCAAAAGAAAAAGTTCGTTATATAGAAAATGCACATCGCTATAGAGAGGTTATTTTACGAAGAAAATCGTGAAATGTTGAAGGTTCCAGAAAAAAGTTCGCTATATAGAAAAATTCGCAATATAGAGGTTCGACTGTATTATAAACAGTTTAAATTTCTCCTTATTCTTATTATTTTAAATATCAAGTTCACAGATCTCTAAGCTTGTGCCCACGTGTGTTCCTGTCTGCCAACCAACAGGATGTAAAGCTTTACCGATTCAGTGGTCACTTTCTTTCGCTCTATTCCAGTAGACTACCCCGATGTGTTCGTGTATAATTACATGACGCGTCGGGAAAAAAAAGGTGGTAAGAGTTACGTTACACTCATCCCAATGGATATCAAGCATAAGCATGGGTATTATTACAATCCTGCCTGCAAAGTACCGGTGTGGACTAGTTTTCTGGAACCTTTTCTTCCCCAACGTAGTCATCTTCCCCGCCGTTGGACAGAATAATTGGATAATAGTGATTCCAGAGCGAGATTCCATTCGCTTTGTGGAAAAGTAAAAATAATCATAGCCAAAGAAAACGTAGAGGGGGGTGGGGAAGCCTTCATAAGCGACGACTCGGTTGGATCATTACTGTGGCGTAGGAAGGACTTGTCACAACGTCTGGGACTTGCTTATTTTAAAGTAGTTCTGCAGTGAATCGACCTAGATTTAGGGGCTAATGGATCTTTGAGGAATTTAATCACAATTGAGATTTTTTGGTGGGATTGGGAATCGTGAGACATCCAATCAGGTTGCGCAGTGGAGGATTGTGGGGACAACGTGAAGGAAGAAGCGGTTGAGTTGCCATTTGTGAATTAATCCCTTTTGTTTATAGAAATTTTATTTTGCTTATTTATTGCTTTTTTCACCCTTGTATTAAATGTATGCTGGGTTCCCACAGAATAGAAACATTAGGGGGGAAATTTACCTGATTTAAAATTATGGATAAAAGGAAAAATGTGTGTAGTTATTACTTACGAATGGTGAACTAAACTTTTATAATAGTTTTTAGTTTTGGACATTTATTAATTCAATCTAATTAGTTTTTAATTGCATATATACATTCTAGACTATTTATATACAAGATATTTATATTTATACTTGACTGACTATTTGTGAGAACTATTTTATGTTCGAGACTAGTCGGCTTCAGTGGCTTAAAGGTAGCGTGCCCTCTGTTGCGGGTTCGACGCCGTCTGGAGTTGACAGATTTTCTGGATGAGAAAATCGTAGGCACGCATGTCATATGATTATACGGTATGTAAAAAATCCCTTGCGTATCTATTTGGCTCTGGTACTCATGGCAAAATTAAATCACGGCAATATCCAGCATCCGCCGAGAGCTGGAATTAGAATTAATTCAAGAGCCTAAATTTCGTAGCGAGAGCCGCCACTAGATGGTGCCACCATGAAATGTCTCTCGCATTTGGGGACTTCCCGTGTCATCAAAAGCGAAGCTGTTAAAATGCACCCCCATTGGGGGGGGGGGAGAATGTTCTAGACTATTTATATACTTTATATACATTCTAGATTATTTTCCTCACACGTTATGAATCATTCTTGTTAAGTTAACTAATTTGAATAAATTAATATTGAATCGCTACTTATATATAAATTTTTATTTAAATTCATAAAATATTATCTGTTAATGACCGTATTATAATGCACAAGAGTTGCAAAATATTTTATCTACTCTACATGAATTCTTTTTAACAAAATATTGTTCATTGTCGCATATTGATCATTTAAAATTTTTATTTATTTTTGTCTGTTGTTTATATTCTGGGACAGACTCAAAATGTCTTTTATTCAAAAACACAGTCCATATGTTAAGCTAACATTTTTGTAAATTACATGCACTAATGTAAAAAAATATATAATTATGAAAAATACTTAACATATTAGTATTTATTTTTTTCTGTAATATATGAGGAAATAAAGAATAACGATAGATGGATTTTTCTTCCTCAAAAAGAAATATTGCGGCGGTAGTTGAGTTGTCAGGGTCACGAATTCGTTTCCGTCGTTGTGAGTTCGATTTCCGGTATTCACTGCCCCCCCTTCATCCCTGTAGATCTGATTAAATCTGTCTAGGCTCAAAGTCTTCCCGTTGCTGTGGTGTGGAAGTGTGGAGTTTAGGTGTCTTCCATGTCATTTGACTATGGTCCAGAATTATGAGGTCTGTCACCAATATCCCTTGTGTAGCTTCTAAGTACCAAGTTAACAATCAGTTGGAAACAGATGAATCCTTTGCTTTTTTTGTAAAATCTGATAATGCGAGTTTTACAAGCCTGAAAACTGAAACTCATTTATCTTGGAGGTTATAAATAAGATAAATTACTCGCATATGCTATTAAGTATCTTTTTTTATTTCAAAGAGGCAAAGAAAGACAAAAATAAATGCAAGCGTCAGCTGATAACTTAAATTATTTTAAACGTTCTTTGCAAGCATTCATCTTCCGTTTTTAGTTCTTTATTTAATCGTGTTTTTCACTCTTACTGTTCTTTAAAGCTCTTTATAACAAATGTAAATATTGTGCTAATAGTTATGTACAGTCTATATTTCACATATGTGAATTTTTAGCTCCTTTTGAATTCAGTTTTTTGATTTCTAGCTTTAATTTTTAAGCTATTGGTAAAAAATTGTAGTTGGCAGAAATTAAAAATACATATATATTGATAAGGAATAAGTGTAACAACAATTTGTAATCTTTGGTTGAATCTTTTTATTTCTGATAAATAGATAATTATTATTTTACGCTGAAAATCGGTTTAAATTAAATAACATTTATTAACTGCATTGGAAATTTTGCAATAAATGTAAACTAAACAGGCGATGTAAATTTTTGGTTTATTGGAAATTTATGTGCTATTATATTGTGAAAATTAAGAAATTTTTTAATACATTCAATGAATTAGAAGTTTTTAAAATATTTAATTTCTTTGCAAATAATGCAGCAATGAATGTGTTGCAAGACCTTAAAACGTAAGGAAAGTATAAAAAAATTCGTGTAGAAAGATAAATAATTTTTTAAAAAAACGAATGAAGTAAAATTTTACCATCTTTTTAAGTGGCGACAATTTTTTACTGCGAAATCTTTATTCATTAACATTAGTTTTGAAGACAAACGTTTCAAAGAAATGAATTCTAAAAAAAAAAAAAAGATAATATTATTTTATGTTCCGTTGAAGCTGAAAGGTAAAAAACATATTACGAGAAATGAAATAATATTCATATTTTTTTATGAAATATGGCTGTCTTTCTCTAAAACTAGCCATTTTTCAATTGTATGAAATGTGTGCAATTTTATTGAAAGCTATTTTAGAAAATATCGTTTATTTTCGTACACCAAATGTGAGCTACCTTATATTTATCTTATAATTTACTAATACTTAATACTTTAGCTTAATTTCTTGGATACAAACAAAAATAAATTTACAAGTGATAACAATTAAATTTTTATTCCTCATATAGATTCTCGAAATGAGGTCCAGGGTTATTCCCATGCATACAAGAATGTTCTGGCCAAAAGCAGATCTAGAAAAGGAGTAGGTATGTATAGAGAAATTCTGTAGATCAGATTAGAATTTTTGAGAGTGTTTATATGACACAAAGTCCTTCCTCCTGTTTTTTTAAGAGACGAATTTACCTACCTGATAGTTAATGAATAAAGGAGTCAAAATAAAGAGAAATCCTTATTTAATTTTCCAATCATAGCAATTTAACAATTCTAAAATAAAACTTGAACTACTGGTGCCCATAATTTTGGTCAAAGCACAAAATTCCTTGCAAGCAAAATTCCTTAAAAGCATTCATATTCCTTGAAGAAAGCAAATTTGTGCATGTCAAACTATTTAAAGTTAATTAAAAATGTCTTATATTTGTAAAAACCAAGGTTTTCTTAAGACATAAAGAGGAATCAAAACAAGAATATTATAGATATTTTTTTGTAGAAAGTTTTGAAATTTTTAGCAAATTGTTTACATATTGTTTTTGTATATTTGCAATATAACAATATAAATTATTACTTGTAAGTTTCTTGCAATTTTTATTAAGTTTTAATTTTATGGGTTGTCTTAAAATGAATTAAAACCGAAAGCTGTGTGCAATATTTTCAAACATTTAAATAATTTAATTATTTAAGATTTTTTAAAAAAATTATTCTTATGGAAAATAAACTTAGATCCATTCTTTTTGCTTTAAAAAAACAAATTAATACATTTAATATCCTTATTTTGAGGAATTCTTCAATAATCTTTTTTAATATGCATATTAATATTTAACTTTGTAAGTAATTTGTATTAGTGAGCTAAATTGCAATCATTGAATTTATTGCTATATTAGATTATGACAAAATTACAAAATATATAGTTTTCACTCCTTCAAAACTACTTCTTTCTCTTCTTTAAAGATTTAGTTATGGTGATGAGATTCGCGGGTAAAAGTACATTTCTTCGGAAAACCAATTTTCTGAATGCAATGTAATGACGA
>BMAV01023786.1:573708-586765 GCA_019973955.1 Trichonephila inaurata madagascariensis
TGCATTTTATTTCCTTTAATTATTTTAGATTTTCTAAAATCATAAGAGACAGCAATTTGTTGTTTTAGAAGAAATTTAGATAGCTCTGGTGTAAGGAATAGTGCACATTTCTTCTAGTAGTGTAATTAAATGGTGGAATCAAATTCCACCATTTAATTACACTACTAGTAGAAAAGCATTTTAAATTTTTTAAACACAGTGCTTAGTCATTTTCAAGGAAATATTAAAATTATTTTTTGAAAAAAAAATAGAAATAAAATAATTCCTTAGGACCACAAGTATGACAAGGGATTTATAGAAGCAAAACAAAGAAATGAAAAGAAAAGAAAAAAGAAAAAAAGAAAAGACAACTTACACAAAGCAAAAGTTACAAAAACAAACAAATGAAATTATAAAATCAAATCAATTAAGTTACATAATAATGTGAAAGCAGCTATCCTGGAAAACCAGTCGGAAAAAATCAGGAGATAATTTAATTTTTAAAGCACGTCGTTTGATTTTCAGGCATTATTTTAATTTAGGATTTAGTTTTCAAAGTATTAATTTTTCAATTAAATTAAGAAAGCTATAAGGTCAAAATATTTATGTATATCTAGCCAATGTCAAATAATTGCCTTTACAGAGCTACAATTTGTCAAGTACAGTTTAATCAGCAATAGAATTCCTATATACATGACACATGATTAGACTGAGGCAATTTAAAGAATTACTTTTAAATTTAGGTTACAAAATTAATGAAATCGTAGAAAAGGTTTACTTATATATGTATATTTTTTTTAAATATTTGTTGAAAATTTTTTAAAAAAGTTAATTTAAAATTTTAACTAAAATTTAATTAAAAATCAGACTGATTGGAAAACTTTTTTAGAAGATCCCCCCACACACACTGTCGTTGGAACTGATTGCTGTGGTAGTAATTTCACAACTCATTAGCCCTCATTGTGCTCTTTGTTCATGAAATACAATGAGGTCTATAATTTGAAAAGAATTAGTTTTTATTCTTACAGACACTATTTTGTTTTTAAAAACTTTTTTGAAAATACTTCTTTAATTGCAACCTCTTAATTTATTTTAAATATGCATCGAGACATTAGAAGAGGGTAAAAAATTTGCAATTTCGAGTTCTGAAATTGAGTTTTTTTGATTCATCCGTAATATTAATTCCTCAAATTATTTCTTTCAATAAAATATAGTTGATTTGGAAAGTAATTTTAAAAAAAATTATATTTATGTATTAAATTGTTTATATATTAAATTGATGCAAATAATTTTATAAATGATAGCTGCTCTTACCCATTCATTTTAAATCATTTTATATTTCAACCGATTGAAAAATCCATTAAAAATCAATTTAATTTTAATACATTTAAAATACAGTTTAAAAATTAATTCTGTTTTTAAATGAAATGTTTTAAATATAACAATTTTTTTTTTTTTTTTTTTTTTTTTTTTAAATTCACCGATAAATTTGAAAGATCAAAAGAGAGATATACTCGTACATCTTGTTTTTAAAATTCTACATTATTATACTTTTTTTCTCTTACGAAATTTTATGAGTTAAAATTTAAAACAGTATACTTCCATTTTTTAAAAATGTAAAAGCCCAAAAATAACATTCAGAATGGTGGAATTCCAGCATTATCGTTTGCTATACTTCCGATTATCCTGTAAAGCGCCCTCTATCATAGATACAATGAACTATATCTAAGAATACAGTAATAATCGAAATGTATTTTATAATGTGTTTCTAAAACATTGAAAATTCCATTGGATTTTTACCAAAACATTCTCCAAAATTATTTTTTATTTAAATTTTAAGTACTTCTTTATCCTTTGTTTTATTTAAGTAGATACGAGCATATCCCCCCTCCCCACTCAATACCTCTCCCAGTTAACATAATGGAAGTTAAACTTAAAACATTTTTGGATATAATACAGCTTTTCAATACTTACAAAAAATACTTTATTCATTTAAAAGAACTATAGCGAAAAAATTAATATAATTAATACATTAACAAATGTTAATACTTAAAATCTAACTTTGGTAAGGAAATTATTTTAATTATATAATTTCGAATACTGCTGCTTATTTAAATCATTAAACCTTACTGCTCATTAAAATTTTGAAAATGACTATCTGAGAAATAAAAAAAAAGTAAGGTATAATATTACTGTCATTATAAAAAAAGGGATGAAATAAAGTAAAATTACCACTTTTATAAGGTTTCAATAATTTTTGAATAAGTGTACAATGAATCTTATTTTTCAATTCGATCATATGTTTTCAAAGTTTTAAGCAATTAAAAGTAATACCTGAAAAATATTCATGGTTCCAATTTTTCTCTTAACTCAAAATAGATTTAAAAAGAAATTTGATACAAAAATTATTTATATTATTATTGTTTTATGTATGTATTCAACTTTGTAATTCTAAGTTCACGATAGAATAATCATTTAAAGAAACAAAACAAAATAGCCTTAAATATTTCAGAAAAAATGTTTTTAAATAAAATCTTTAACAGTTTGTAAATTTTGGAAGTAATTTTCTTTTTTTCATGCGCACTAAATTGAAAATCGTCAAGTTATTTAGTATTTTGAATGATAAAATCCTCAGCTAAGCAAATGGAGAATGAACAAATCATTTTTTAATTATAACAGATTTGATGACTTTTGAAAATACTCGTAATTATGTAAAAACCTATTATGATATAAATTAAGATGTAAGTTGTATTAAATAATCCCTCAAAATCCCCACGTGTATTTATTCATCTATGTGTAAATTATTTAAAAGTATGGGTATGATTATTTTTAAAAATAAGTTATTATTAAAGTAGATGTGTTAAATTACAAAAAAAGCTTAACGCTTAAGAATTTTCGAAATTAAATCATTCTAAATTTTCGTAATTTAAAATATATTTGTTTATATTTTGAAAAAAATATATATAAAAAACCTGACGTGTTTTTAAAGAAATTTGAGTACTCCTATTTTGTAAATTGTTTATAAATAAACCGGATGAAGATGTATGCATTTCTGAAGATTAAACCACATTGCACATTATGTATATAATATAAACATTTCATTCAGTTCCAATTTATAAATGATAAGGGTAATTTTGTTTGTATCAAAATTTTGCCAAAACATTTTTTGTAAACAAAATATATTCTGATACATTGCAGGAGTTTGAACAAATAATTTTTTTGTTGGGTGGTGTGGGGGTTGTGATTTTGTGCCCACTGCTTAGCCGATTATTTTAACTGATTTGATTTCTGAGTTCTAGGGCCGAAACTTTAGATAATAATTTTGTTATTTAATTAAATTAATTGCATAGTTATTCAGATCCTTAGAGAAATATATGAATTTTAAATTTATCTGTTCAGTGTATCAAAGTTTATACCATTTGCAGAATGACTTTTCTAGAATGAATCTTTCCATTTTTTACTAATATAATTTTTAAAAATAAAATTAAATTTTTCTTGTGGAAGAAAAAGTTATTTTAGCTTACTGAGCATTAAATAAAGCTGAAATATAATAAAAATTTAATTGCTGGGGGAAAAAATAACACCTGTGACCCGGACGTGATTTGAACACGCAACCTTCTGATCTGGAGTCAGACGCGCTACCGTTGCGCCACCAGGCCACGGTAGCTTAGGGAACTTGAAAGTATAAATACGAACTATTACTCAACAAAAAATGCAAAATTTGAAATAATTTCGGGGTGTAGAGGTTTAAAACTTTTTTATTTCATCTTTATTTAACGTAATTGAAGAGTTAAAACTATTTTATTTGAAGTTTTCGATGATTTTTTTAATTATTAAAAGTTCTAAATTTTTCTGTAAATTCAGTTTATAAGAATTTAATATTATGATATATTTGCTTTCAATAAAAACTCTAGAAAGAAAAAAAAAATGTTTCCCGGAAACGGCTATTTTTTTTACAGAGGAAAACGAAACTAAAGTATATGTCATGGCTCTACCCATAAAGTTAGAGCTATTAAAAAGTATCTCACGTTTCAACCAACTGACATGATTTATGTTCCCGTAAAGTCGTGCCATCTAGTGGCAAAAGCTGTGATTAATGTTGCATTGTTGAATAATAATAAAAAAGCTTTTGTCATATCCCAACACTAGATGTCACTAGGTGGTCCGTTGGGAGCAATTCATAATCCTCGGATATATTCGAACACAACCTGGAAAAATAAATAACGGATTACCAATATAAAACGGGTTTGCCGTTTCTTCTTTTTGAATTAAAATAATACTCACTAAATTAGTTAAAAGAGTGAAATGAAATAAATCTTTACTACGGTTTATAAATTACACATTTTTTTCGAAAAAAAACCCAAACAATCCTAGCAATTTATTTTAACTTAATAAATATGTAACAAAGAGGCTTGAAGTGGCATTAAATCGTGTAATGATTAAAAAGTACAGGAAAAAATAAGTAATAAGCACCCGCACAAAAGTTTATAAAATGAAGGTATTAAAAAAACATTTTCGTTATATCAAACAAGCTGAGAAAAAGTAAAAATAATTTATTCCAAATTAGTTTACCATTAAAATTTCACGAAATATATTTCTTATAAACTGAAGATTTAAAATGATGCTTTATGTTAAATTCTGAAACATAATGTACTGTGAAACAAAAATTACGAATATTTTCTCTTTTTTATTGAACTACTAACACTATTTTATAACTAGCCACATTCAAGCTGAATTAATTTATAATTCTTTTAATAATGTTAAAATAAAGAATAAAGAACTAAAACAAGTTTTGTAATAAATTAATTTTTCATAGTGGAGATACATGACAGGAAATTTGTATTTTTATAAGGCTGCATTTTTTTCCATCTAGAATTAAATTAGACTTCCACCAAGTATTTTTAATTATCGTCCTGTCTCACAAATAGGATAATCTCTTGCATATTTAGAAAAGGGTTCATCGATAAGTTTAACGAAAAAATAATTTTGAAACCGTATGACCACAGTGATTTGACAATGTTTAGCAGTTTCAATGTTATAAATAACAGTATTTTAAGCATCTGTAACTTAGTAACATCAACTGCTTGAAGTAAAACTATTCTATTAATAAAATCTAAGACAAAATTAAGCAAAATAAAAGAAGAATAAAAATATATTTGAATAAATAGGAGAATAATTTTACCTTCTTGTAATGAATATATACAAGTATCAAACACTTTTTAGAATTATTTTTATTTAAAAATTTTACTATGTGCACTAGTTATGTTACGAAGCTTGTCTCTAATTTGTATAGCTCTCTATTATAACTAATGTAATTCTACAATTCGTAAATTATCAGATTTGTATGCGTCAAATAAAGAACTAAAACTTTTCTCTAAAGAAAATTGATTAAAATGTTGCACAGGGTTCTAGCTTAAAAAATTAAACGAAAGTAAGTGGTCTTGGTTTGAGGTAAATATAGTAATTTAAGTGAAAAAAATAAATTAACCAAGAATAATTAATATTCATGAACTAAACATCTCATGCTTGAATCGCATTTAACCCGTAAAAGACTGTAATGTTGACTGAGAGTTTTTTTTTTTTGGATCAGAAGTAGTACAATTCCCAATATCGAATCAATCTGTCTTTTAAACTATGCTTGAGAATGCCAATAGAAAGTTAAGCTAGGTAATTCAATTCATTGAAGTTATTAAGATATTTTTAAAAATTAACTATGGAAATTGAAAAGGAGCTCGTTGAAAAAAACAGAATCAATTGATACAAATAAAAAATTATTACAATTATAAAACTGTAAAGAGAAAGCTTCATAAGGTAACAACTAATAATGAAGTTATTTTCTCCTGTATTAAAGATAATAATCAGGGGCGTAGCTACCGTTGTATCAATGATACGGAGCCCCCAAGCTACAGGGGGGCCCCTGTAATGTAACTACAGTCCCACTAGCAGGGCTCCCATACCTAAAAAAGGGCCCCGAAGCAATTTTGATACAGGGCCCCCTCAAAGCCAGCTACACCACTGGTAATAATTAACTTTTTCTAGGTATGTGAATCTATTAAACTATTTCTTTTCTCTTTTGTCGTTAACAAAATACTACGCAACCTTTTCAGCAGTAATTTTGCAATGCTTTCGTGCATCTCAGCCTTAGGAAACGTAGTCTCTCGTAAAATGTTTTCACTAAACATTATTAACTTCCTTAAACTAAAACTATCTTTTAAACGATAAACAACAAATTAGTTTATTAAAAAATTATTATATATATATAGTAAATGTTTATTATTATTTCGTATGAGTATGAATTAAATTATGGAATTGTTAATAAACAGGAAATAATGTAAATGACAAAAAAAAATAAATAAAACCCTGATTATATTTAAAAATATATTGTAATATAAAGAGATATTTATAATCTAAAAATGTATTATATCAAAGAAATTCTTTTAAACTAAGTAGGAAGTTTAAACAGGTATTTTTTTTAATTTTTTGAGAACGTAAAAATGCGATTTACTTAATTGTAACCTAAATGAGAAAAAAAATATGAATATTATTCATATATTTTTCTGTGAAATTCTTACACAGCTATCCTGAGGACTTGCCATCTTCAAAATGTCTAGTCAAATTCTGGAAATGATAAAGAACTTCACATATTTTCACTTGTATTTCTTTACTGACATTTACTGACACTTCGTCGCATGTGTGCTCTGGTAATGACCCTTATTCTCACTTTAGATCTATTTAAATATTAATTCTTATCGGCATACATCGCAGTTCTCTTACAAAGCGAAATTCTCAAATCAAAAACAACCTCCTAAAGAAAACCAAAAAATTAGTTTAGGGAACCCGCTACAAGTGTCTTTCTAAAATGTCATTTGAATGGAAAGTATATGTAACACCTGAAGATCCCCCGGTGTTATGATGCCTTTAGCTATTCAAAAAACACGTTTTTCACAAATGACACATAGGAAGAATTTGAGTAGGGTTTTTGGGAATTGTTGTTTGAAACAGAAGGGAAAAAATTTAAATAATTAAATGAACTGTAATACACTAAGTGGGCACCAAAGGTTTTATAAGAAAAATCGTCAATAGTAATGTTCCTGAGACGTATTCCTATGGTAATGTTTAAAATTACCATAGGTAGAAGAAAATATAAAAATAAATTCTATGAAAAAAATAAAGACATGAAAAGTAAATAGGGCTAGCCCATCCATTTCCGCCGAGCTTTACTTTTTCACTGTCGGTCTTGTCGACGAAATTCCTTTTCTTGAATGCTTTGGCCATGGGTAATTGGTTAACCTTGAAGTCTGATATACTCACGTTCAGAATAAAAGAAGGACAAGAAGGTCAATACAAAGGCAAATGAAAGATTTACATGTAAAATAAGGAAATAGGGTTAAAGAAAAAGTAGTTGGAGTCGATTTGTGTGTATGTAGTAAATAAACCCAAACCAGGACTTTCTAAATTAAGAGTGTTCGAAAAAAGGGCTCTACTCTTTTGCGGAGATTACTCCTGATAAGAAGAAAAATATTTATTAAAAATTACCATTCTGTCGTATATAATTAAACATATTATAATCCTTACTTATGTTTACAAGACAACATTCTACAATTTCTGAATATATCTCTCCTTTATAAAATCTGAAAATGTACAAATGGTTATAATTTTAAAAAAGTGATGGAATATTTGGATGCTTATTGTCAAAAGTGTACCTTTGCCAATAACTTTGTAATGAATTTTTCATAACTGGCTTTAATAACTTTTCAGACATTGTCCTAAGAAAAACTCTTGAAAATTTTGTTGCTAAATAAACTCAGCAAATAAATTTCAACAGCTATATTATTTAAATAATCTTTTGTACTATAAAAACTGTTATTACATTCTATCATAAAAGAAGGTTAACTCAGTGATTCCCAAAGCGGCACAAAATTTTTGAACTAAACTGAATTGAACTAAAATTCTGCAATATTCAGAATCCATCTTTAACCATGCATCTTCACAAGATGCAAGTTTTCCCCCCCCCCTTACGGACGGAGAATTAAGGTACTCAGCTTTTCAAAAATGGCACATAAGTATGCTTGTTTCATTCAGAAATTATCACACCGGCAGAATATTTTTACTTCTATGTTCTTCTTTAAAGAAAATGTAAGTTTTATGTCGCAGTTCAAATTTACGTGATAAAACATTTCCACGAAAAAGCCATGGTGGATATCTGTAATATATTCAAAAATCGAAGTACAGCTCCCACATTAATACATTATTTTTTTCAAAAACCTTTCATTGAAGAGATAAATTTTTATAAATTTCACTACATTAACTACAAATTCTAAGGGTGACTCAGTAAATGATTCATACTTTGAGGAAAGTTCTTCCCTATGAGTAATACAATGGTTTTTACTACGTCAGTGGCTTTACTCCAAATAAGTGTCTGTAATTCTGCATGAAAAATAGACATGAAACGAGTGTTATCAGCACAGACAAATTATTTTCAGATATAAAAATGTCAAAGATCTGGAACAAATACTGGACCATCTCCCCTGCAGTGAAATTTTTCAAATGAGGACTTCTTCAAGTATCCTTTTATTATCATCCAGATGTAACCCCAGAACTACTTTTCTTTAATTTTTTCCCCAATTAATTGTTCTTTGAGGCTTTCACCATATGCTATATTATAAGATCGATTATATTATGGTCATTGTACCAAGAAACAAAGGTATGTTTTTGAAAACTGTTTCTCAGGAAACTTAATCTCTATAATATTCATCACATTTACAGCATCTGTTAGGGTCTTTTGGGATGGTATGTGATTTCTTATGTTTCACGATTCTATAAGGCATCTTGTAAAATATTGGTAAAACGTTGCTTGGTATTGGTGTATTCTTGTGATAAACGTACTTATTGCTCTTTCAATACTTTCAGTTTCCTGTTAAGTATTCAAGAGGTTTTCCAGCCATTAAGTGAAGCTTGGTTTTCTAAATGGAGCATCAATTCTTCTTTTAGCATGCTCTCTTGTGCTGAAATTTCAAAATATTAAGGGTATGGTATTCCATATCTATCATATTTTATATTTATGATATTTTCGCTTTTTTACATGTACCACAAGTTGTGAGTGTACTTTTCTTATTTATGCTCTCATAAACTCTATAACTGCTTAAGAAAAACTGTTCATCATTTAAAAGACAACAATCACAAAACAATTAATCTGAGACCATAAGCGAGAACTGACCTATATAATACCCCGCGAAACCAGCACTTATACACTTGTGAAAGGTTGACACCTTTCTCTTGGGCACCTAGATATGTGGGAGGCTGGGAAGAAAAACTCGCCATGATTCAATCAATCTATTTATTTATCACACAATGAAAAGACACAAATCCATAATTAATAATAGTAAGAGAATGTCTCGATGCTAACCGCGAAAGTGGAACAATGACGGTAATACTCGAACGATTAGGAGACTATCAAACTTGATCCTTACTTTACAAAGGATCTAACCTAACATCCGATTTAATCTAATATCAATTTAATCTCAGTGAACAATCGTCACTTTAAAACTTCCTCCTAATAAGTTCATAATCACAATAATTCAAATATGGTACCTTCAGTAACGATCTCATCTGAACCGGGTCCTCCTGAATCTCCTCTCCTACTTTCTAATCTAGCTAGAAAACTTCGACTATATATAGTAAGTTAATTTGAATATCACGATTTTCTTCTTCTTCCAAAGGGTTGGTTGTGAATAACGCGAATTAATAGCCTAGTCTTTGCAAGAGGATTAGTTGAAGGATCGCGGATTGATCCGTCACACACAACTGGTCAATAAAATCGCAACCCCATGAAAAATGGATGATATAAACGTCAAATTTCCATGAAAGGAAGGAGGTGTTGGGATATACAAATGAACGACGCAGGAGAGAGAAACAGCATTTTAAACTCTGTGTAAAAGAAAAGTTACGTAGTGGGAATCGCATTTGAATGTTGGTTGACTGTGTGAAGATCGTGTTATGCCTCTTATAAGGAAGAAAAATGGCTACCAGCAAATGTTGAAATTCGACAGCGGAAGCATCATGGCAAGGTTTATCGTTCCACGATATAGCTGCTGGACTGGTCGAAATCTAATGAATGTCATACGACTATGGAATTGTTAGATTCAGGAAGGTTGTACTGAAAGCCATGCAGGATCTAAATGGCCTCCTATCACTAACGTCAGAGCGGACATGTCGGTCTTGCAGAATCGTACAGCCGCATCACGGACTTTAGGTCAGGAAGTCGACTTTTTTGCAGCATAGACTGTCTGTACGACGAACATTATTGTGGCTTCCCTTAACACTGCACCATAGTGACACGTGGTGACAGTGTTGAGTCTAATATTAAAACTGGATACAAAAAAGGCACTACTTTTCAGACGAGTCCCGGCACAACGCGCAGCATTATGATGAACGCATCCGTATCCTGAAGCATTGAAAATGCAAGTGGCCTGCTTACATTCTATAGCGGGATGTGGGCCCTGTACTTGGGGAAAAGATATGGGGATCCATTAGGTATACTTCATAAGTATCTTATGTGTGCTTCTTCGGTAATCTGAACAGCCAGTATTAAATTTCTCAGATCTTAAGGCCGGTGTCTGAGCCCTAACTTCGGGGCCTTGGAGACGTCATTTTTTAACAGGATACCCGTCATGCTTTGACCTACATCGACACTGACAGTATTTGACTGTTGCCCTTTCCATCACATTCTCCAGATATTTCATCCATTGAAAACATTTGGTTATGAGTTGCTGACAGACCGGGCCGCCAACACCAATAGCTGTAGCGTAGCTCTAGATCAGGGGTGGCCAACCCAAATGACCTTGCGGACCACTTGGGAAAAACATTATAATCCCGTGGGAAGCATATTAAAATATATATCTTTATATTAGGTTTGGACTTTAATACAAACAATTATTGGAGGGATAATTTAAAACGAAATGAATTATTATTATTATTTTCATTTTTTTCATGTTTATAAACATAGATAATTTAATAAAAATAATGCAATGATCTAATATGCCTAACTCTAGCAGTAAGCAGCGCAATAAGGTTACAGGAATCAAGCGTGATGCCGCGGGGGTTCGCTGCAGTACAATATTGCTGAGTAAGCAAGTATTAAAACAGAGCTACGGAATAAAATAGAAACAGTTGTGGGATATATTTGTTAGAAAGTACTATACTAAAAACAAAAATATTGCACAAAATAAGAGTATTTTGTAAAGTTGATATAAAGTCGCTGGCCGCGGGTTGTCCACCACTGTTCTAGGTCATAGGTTCCAAAAGTGGTTTCTACAGGACCCTGGGATTCTTGTGACTCCTTAGATGGCTAGTGGTAAATCAAAATTAATTTGGGCATACGTGGAAAAATTTAGGGGATTCGTGAAAGGGGTTTGGTACGATTTGTGACCCATTTCTATTATTATGAAAATTAAAATAAATTATATAGTAATGGTTTCTTAAGAGGTAAAATTTTTTTGGAATAAACTATTTTATATAGGTAAACAAAATACAAGTAGTGACAAGGGTCGCATGGTGAAGTCTTGTAAAATGGGAGCGCTGCTGTCTAAGAGATTTAAATAGGAATGGAATCTAGCTGCTCTACATGCAATAACTAGTTTAAAATATGGCAGCATAAAAAAGTCGAGAGATGTGTAGTAAATGTAACAAATTTTCCTTAGTTCTAAGCCGAAAGCGGTATCATTCTTTATATTGAATAAGAAATAAGATACATTAAGTAAGTATTTTTAAATACAATTGATATGTTGCACATAAATTTATTCTCACGAAAGTTATTCTTTTGTTAAAGTTCCTTTATAAAATAGTCTTTTAATATATATATATATATATACTATAATGCTTATCAATATAATTTTCATTTACCATTTTCAAGAAATCAAAGTTAAATTTGCAATTTTTCTACTACTACTTTTCTAACTCTTTAAATAGAGTTATTTCAGTTGAGGGCTCACAGCTAAATTTTTGAGGTAAAAAGGGTCCACGGGTGTTATAAGCATTGTGTAAAATTTACAAACGCTTGGGTACATCCATTAGAGTTTTATTTGTAGTATAATATTATTTTGTTATTACAAACATCCGCAATAAGTTTTTATTTTGAATATAACGATATGTTGTTGTTGTTGCCAATGCCACTGTCTGTTGTAGTCGGATCGAGGCCCCCTAAATTCATCGTGGCAAGGGGCTAGTTGTACGCCTGTCGTCATCTGTACAACGAGCACCACACAGGTGAAAGTACTTTTGGGCTCAGTTCTACATAAATTTTAAGGGAGGACACCCTAGAGGTAGCCAAGGGCCTCCAACCTCTCTTCCCTTTCCACCAACCTCATGAGAGGACTTGCTGCTCGATGGCTATTTAGAGTACCTCCCTGTCGTTAAGGCACTATACATTTACAAACATCCATGTCTTTTCTGGGATTCGAATCCAGGCCTAACGGCACAGCAGTCAGCATCACTAACCACTATACCGGATGGGATACATACAGTAGCGCACACAAAAATTTTTCAAGGGAGGGGGGTCCAGGGTAGAAAGTCCTCCCTTTTGGAATCATGCTCCAATACGCTGCACAACATATTCTTTTGACTTTGTCCATTTTCGGGAACAAAAACAATACGAAATTAATTACTGAATAAATAGTTAACATTAATTAATCAAATTAATTATTAGAAACAAATATATAATTAAATTTTACGTAATATATACACTGCTGGCAAAAGTAAATGCAACACCAAGAAAGATAAGAGAATCACGTCTCGGCATTGATTCAAAGAGACTTTGGATGTGTTCTTGGGGTACAGCAGACCAAGCAGCTTCCACACGTTGCCAAAGTTGATCTGGTGTGTCACCTGGGGGTGTAATCTGGGTCAATCGTTGAGCAACCATGGACCACATGTTTTCTATCGGCGAAAGATCCGGAGAGCGAGACGGCCAGGAAAGCAATTCAATCTGGTGATTGACGAATAACCTTTGAACAATGCGTGCCACATGTGGTCAAGCATTATCCTGTTGAAATATGGCATTGGCCAAGCCCTGAAGGTAAGG
>BMAV01023786.1:591765-605643 GCA_019973955.1 Trichonephila inaurata madagascariensis
ACTATTTATCTACATATCAACAGATTAACTTGGAAATTTAAACATAAGCAAGAACAGCTCCTAAATTTTAGGATGCAAATTCGTGCAAATCACACAAGATTTCTAACATGTGATGAACATGTTAATGCTATTCTCAAAACAATGTATTTAGGTGAAAAATATTTCTCTATTTGAGTTACTTCAAAAACAATAAGAACAAATTAAGCGCAGAATATGAAGTGCGACTGTAAATACACTGCTGGTTACCGTAAATGCAACACCAAGAAAGACAAGAGATAGCACAACAAAATTTATTTTGTTGATAACATGTTGACCAAGTATCAAATGATTAAATTTATAGACTTCTGCGAAGTGTGGTTCCTGCCAGAATCAGTAGCCAGAGTAGCCGCCATTGTTGGAGATCACCGCTGCCACACGCCTCGGCATTGATTTAAAGAGACTTTGGATATGTTCTTGGGGTACAGCAGACCAAGCAGCTTCCACACGTTGCCAAAGATGATCTGGTGTGGCAGCTGGGGGAGTGATCTGAATCAATCGTTGAGCAACCATGGACCACATGTTTTCTATCGGCGAAAGGTCCGGAGAGCGAGACGGGCAGGGAAGCAATTCAATCTGGTGATTGACGAAGAACCTTTGGACAATGCGTGCCACGTGTGGTCGCGCATTATCCTGTTGAAATATGGCTGTGGCCAAGCCCTGAAGGTAAGGAAGGACAACTGGCTCCAACACCTCGGAGATGTAGCGCTGGCTGTTTAAAGTACCGACAATGCGTACTAGAGAAGTGCGAAAGTGATATCCAATACTGCCCCATACCATAATCTGCGCCGAAATCACAAGAAAACACAATTGCCGAACTTGAAATCGTCGAAATCTCCAAGCCTTAAATATCGCTTTGAGGTGGCGCCACAGGCGCTCGTGATGTCTGTCTTCGCTGAAATTCTAATAATTTGCATATCTCACCTCCGCTTATGTATGTTGTAAATTTCATGCTATTTGCATGCTTCCTTCAGGGTGTTGCATTTACGGTGGCCAGCAGTGTAATTTCAATAGACCTAGACTTCGAGAGTTGGTGTAAAAAAATGCGAGCATATATTGTAGTTACTAAAAATAATTCATGTGCGGGGGAAACATGGAACACAAATTAATATTATAATTGAGTAAATTATATTAAGATCAGACTATAAGATTTTTTAATATCACAAATATACAATAGTTTTTTTTTCATTATCCTTACATTAAGTACCTATAGCAGGGATGGCGAACCAGTTGTGCGCGTGCCATCAATGGCACGCGACACAATATTTTGGGCACTCCAGCAATCAAAATGGTTTGCATTTTATTTCAAAATAACAAGGTGCACTATGAAGTACCTATATTACGAATAAACGCGGGCGGGAGCTCACTCGTTTGTTATTGCTCTGCCTTAGTTACGTCGTGGACTACAGTTGGTTATGATGCAAAATTTTTCTTCACATAGCAAAGTCAGTTTCGTTGAAACTACTGTAGTTTAAAGTTTATTTGTATTATATTTACGATTTTTATCTGTTATTTAACATGGTTAGTTCAGCAAAAGAACAAAAAGTGCAAGATAGTAAGTGTTACACAAAGAATCTCAAATTTGGTGAATCTAGAAATATGGCATTTATTAGTAAAGGCGATGCGGTGTGCGTTTTGTGTTCAGGAACAGTGGTATGCTGTAAAGCGGCATTTTGAAACAAATGACAAATCTTTTTGTCAAAAATGTGAACCACAGCAAAAATAATTAATTGCTTAGAAACCATTTGGCAGAGGACTCCAATTCAGCATACATTCTATTAAAAGCAACAGCTTACAATTTTATTATAAATTATTTATCATCCAATCTGCAACAACAGAAGTCACACTAATGTTACTTTAATTTGAATTACACGTATAACTTAAATATTTACAACTATACAGCGCAAAAGGTATTTTTTCGTAGTAAATAATGAGTTTTGAGTTGTTAGTATTTAGTTTTATTATTTTTCCACTAATTGCAAGTCAAAATTATTTGAAGGCACGTCTATACCTCATTAAGCATTTCTTTAGAAAAAATGGCACGTTGATCCATAAAAGTTCGCCACCCGTGACCAACTTTACATATTATTTTAAGATATATTTTTCCTAAGAATATGTGTGAGGGGAGGGAGAATGGGGTTCTATGAAAACATCTTATAGTTCTAGGGGTTCCGTATTTCAAAAAAGTTTGAAAACCACTGGTCTAGATCAACACTAATTCTTAAAAACGCAAAGCAAAAACAAAATATATAGACAGTTTCTTTTGAAAATTCCTTCAAAAAGTTTTTTTTTTTCATCTCTCCCTCTTTATGCAACTCCCTATCATGTCTTTCCTTCAGAAAAGATCATAGACTATCATTGATAACTGGATAAAAAAACGGACGTACGAAATGTAATTTTAATTTAATAAACTCTACGTAATCTACTTGATCTCAGTTAAAAGATTAACCAGATAAAAGTAACAAAAGCTGAATGCCAGTAACCAAAATAGATAAGGAAAATGATTAAAATTGGATTATATTATGTAAATTATATGATGCAATCTCTGTGATGGGTTACTATATTATATATTCCTTCTTTTATTTCTAATAAGATGTTGATATTGATAAAACTTGTTGATGTTGCTTTTCCTCCTTCTAGTTTTGATTAAAAAAAAGGAGATAAGTTCTTAGATATCCTAAAATGCGATTTTAATTTGTCGATAACATTTACCTAAGCTAACCAATTTTATTAAGATGTATTTAATTTTCTCCTGTCAGCCTTAACTTAAATATCTACATAAGATGAGCTTAATACATAAGATGTTAATTATATAAAGATATATTAGTCTGTGTGCTTTTGATAAACCACCCAAACAAATACTTTTGCTTAAATTTATAGTTTGCAAGAGCTTAAAAGTAATCGACGCTTTTCGTTTAATTTCTAAATTTATTTTTTGTTTTAGAAAGCATATTCAAGGCCTTTTTTCAATCAGCAATGCTGATGGTAGGTATCTACTTATATAGGAGAAAAGCGACTCCCTCACTCACTCATCACGAGATCTCCGAAACTATTAGACCTAAAGACTTGAAACTTGATAAGTATGTTTCTTTTGTTGAGTAGAGGTCTACTGAGAACGGGTTTTGCAGAAATCGACTCCTGAGGGGTTGCGCAGGGTTAAGGGGGGGGGTAAATTTTATAAATAAAATGTCACATTTTTGAACTATTAAACATACAGATTTCAAATTTGACAAATATGTTTCGTTTGTTGAGTAAGGAACGGATTTTGTAGAAATCGAACTCCAAAGGGAGTTTCGAGGGGTTAAGAAGCCTTATAGATAAATATATTACCATTTTTGAACTGCAAGACTGACGGTCTTGAAATTTGGTAAACATGTTTCTTTTGTTGAGCAGAGATCCGATAAGAACGGGTTTTACAGAAATTGACTCCCAGGGGGGTTTAAGAGGGTGTATAAACAAGAAATTTTTCGTTTTTGAACTTCTAGACCTACAAACTTTAAAGGTGGTAAGCATGTTTATTTTGTTGAATATAAATCCGTTAAAAATGGGTTTAACGGAAATCGACTCTGGTAAGGGAGTTTATAAGAAGTATAGGACAATTATACTTTCTCTTACGAAATTCAAGTCGTCGTTTTTAAATTAAGAAGTAAGGGATATAAAAATATTTTTCAATACAATTGAAAGCTTAATTCTAGGATTTAGATATCTCTTAATAACTTAAAAACAGTACGCTTTTATTCAACTTTCTGAAATACCCAGCCATATGGGCAGGTAACGGCTAGTAGTTTTATATAAAACTTGAACATTTATGCACATATATGTTTATAATGAACATTTATGCACATATATGTTTTTATAATGAACATTTATGCACATATATGTTTGTAATGAACATTTATGCACATATATGTTTATTATGAACATTTATGTTTCTCTTGTATTGCAGTTAACTTTTTTATTACCTAAGTCACATATTTTCATATAACTGAAAAAAGGATCTGATACTTTTTTCGGCAAGTTTAACAACTTCCTTTTGATCAACCATTTTAATAAAATGCTATATGTGTGTATATATATAGAACAATAATAAAATAGAACATTTCGAAGGGTAACTTTAAACTAGGAGACAACAAGCAATATCTTATATTTTGTACTTAACAAAACTCAGAAAAGACTCACGAGTTAGTACAAGGGGTGGGAGAGGAATGTTGCTTTGTCTTGGTCTTACCAAATTTCTCCATTGGGAATAAGAACTTTTTAAATTTGTTCCAGACAATACAAGGAAATATGTTAGGCGGAGACAAATGACACATTAATTCTCTTCGGGGGTAATTAATCGACAAATGTCGAGAAGAAAGTCTGATTAAGACAGAAATCGAAAGCGGATATCCAGCTTCAACTTCGATTCCAGTTTTGAAAGTAATATTTTAACCCACCTACAGAAATTAATTAATTACCACCTGCGGAGTATGATAACGAGTAACACTAATTCAAATGTACTCTGCGTGACTCCTTAAATGAACATAAGTATACCCAGCTAGTGAAGCTAAGAAACTTTGAAATAATTTGACTGTTATATATATATAAGAATTCATTGTACTCTCTATAATAATGGAAGAATCATGATTGATTGTTTGAATGTATATGGTGAGTAATTCATCCCTCTTCGGAAGGCAAGACAGTTCTTGTCATCTTGAGTTTCTCTTCAAAATACCATAATTAGATAAATTTCCAGTAGATGTGTGAGCTAAATAGCTGGTTTGTTTTTCTTATGAAATTGCTCATTTATATATTTTACATAAATATAGAAATTCGTGTAGTTTTGAAAATGCAGTTTATATTACTTTGCCACTATGTAAATACTGAAATTTTTAGTTTTGAAACTGCGCTTTATATTTGGACAAGACAATATTCTTAAAAATACATTATTATTTTGAAAATAAACGCTGAATCCCGTTGTGGTTAAGAAATAATGTAAATTTATTTGGTGAGGTGATACAGTTTGAAATTAACTGTAGGAACGATTGTAATACTGAAATCCAAAAGAGAATTACTATGGCTAATAGATGTCTTAATGGAATACGAAGATATATATGAAATCGAATGTAATCAAAAGGAAAACAAAGGTTCTATTGTATAAAAGTCTTTAAAGATCAGTATTAACTTATTCTTGTGAAACTTGGTCCGTATCTCGAACAGATGATAACATGATAAGCATCTTCGAAAAGAAGATTTTTAGAATTATTTTTGGGGCAAAAAAGATCAAATTTCGAACTCTATCACTCATACAAAGAATCTGACATCGTCAACTTAAGTACAACGAATTAAATGGGCAGGCCACGTTGTCAGAATGGACGAAGACATGCACTACTAAAAAAGTCTTCAATGCCTAACCAATTGTCAAAAGTAGAAAAGGCAGGCCAAATCTAAGATGGATTGACGGTCTAGAAAAATACCTTCTAGCTTTTTGAGAACTAAAAATTGGAGATCACTAGCAGGAAGAAGACTAGCCAGGAAAAGGCCTCTTGAGAAGGCCAAGGCCCACTCTGAGCTGTCGAACCACTGAGGGAGGAAGGATACTATTGCTTAACTTCTCTTATTGTTAAGCTTATTCTTGCTTACAGGCTTTTATCCCCTCTCGTCAAGTTCTAGAGCCAGTGGAAACTCACCGTGTAGAGGGGCTAACACACGTTAATTCTGTCCTCCCAACGTTGACATGGTGTGAAATATAGGAGAAGAGGATGGCAGCTCAGGTATCACCCTCGTCAATTGAACGTGGTTCAAAATTAGAAGATTCGTCGATGATGCACGTTAAATTTGTAGTGGCTCAATGTTCTCCAGTTGGCATGCTGTGGTAATTTGGAGAAAGATGGGACGAGGTCAGGTGTTATCCTCATCACTTGACGGAAGTTCAAAATTACGCGGTCCATCGCCAATCACTCTCGTTTTATACAGTGACGTTAAGGAACACTCACTCATTCATATCCAGGGGCGTAGTTACCACCGTATCAGCCGTATCAATGATACGAGGCTCCGAAGCTACAGGGGCCCCAACACGTGTAACTACAGTCCCACTAACAGGGCGCTCATATCAGCAAAAGGGCCCCTGAAGGAAGTTTGATACAGGGCCCCTCAGAACTAGCTACACCAGTGTTCACATCATAAATAAAAAACAACTTTACTATTTATAATTATTCTCCAATAAACTGCAGTGAGTTATATTTGGTAAATAATATTAGAAAATCAATACAAGTTATACACGTATTAATGAGTACGACGTTTATCAACGCCCAAAGTTACATCTATTAGGTTAATCAAATAAATGTATATGTATTTATCTAGAATTTTATGTGAATTTCAGCTTGCTTCGAACATAAAATTTCTAGAACAAATGATTGTACAAATGATACTGCCTCTCTCATGAGAGAAATAATAAAGCCTTTAATCATAAAATTGCTGTTCCTTAAGTAATTAAGTGACATTCGCTTCTATTTTCAGTTACTCCATGCTTAAACAAAGCTTTATTTTTTATAGTTTCAGATATTTTATAAACTTTCATAAGTGAATTCTATTTCTTCCAATGAGACTTCCAAAGATTTTCTAGCCCCTAGCTTGATTATGTAAATATGAAACGAACTGGAATGAATTTCATTTTCAAATATATATTCTAAAACGAAAAAAAAAAAAAAAAGTTGAATTTAAAATTATTTGACTCAAATGATTGAAATTTGGAGGAGTGATACACTTGTTTCAAATCTGAATGATCCAATTTTCAGATTCGTTTGAGCATGCGACACACGCCGGGCAGCTCTTGAACATATGCATGCCATGTCATAAAATGACATCAAAAAGTGCTCCAAATGCATTTCAAATTGCACTGTTGTGTTGGTTACATTGCTTCCTATTGAACTATATCTAGGGGAAAAGTTTGTTATCAATTCAAGGAACTGAGTGAACTTGAGAGAGGCCGAATAATTGAGTTCTGAAAAGTTGGATGGCCTATTAGACAGATTGCGTACCATATTGATTGTAGTGATGTTACTGTTGCACGCTGCTGACAGAAGTGGATACAACCAAACACATCCCACCGTCAACCAGACCCTGACAAACCGAACCGGGAGAGGACCGAAATGTTATACAATATGAAGGTACTGATCTAACAGAAACTGTTGAAGTCATCCAATGGACAGTGGGAACCTCGGTCTATCATTCCATAAATAATCACACCATTTGTCAATGACTTAACGAAACTCGCGCAGACCGTTATGATATCTTGACAGTCTTTAACATCATTGCATAGTCGTCAAAGATTGGAATGGTGTCATGCCAAACGGACACACAGAGACAAATAACATTGTGTGGTCTTCAACGACGAGTTCCACTTCTTCCTTGGTGAAGACGACAATCGAATTCGTGGGTGGAGGCGACGTGGTCAGAGCTAAGATGCACAATTTATTGTGCGAGTCACACAACCAAAAGACCTGGTGTTATGAAGGGGAGCATTATTGCCCATGATGTTAAGTCCCCATACACCAAACTGATTAATAGCGCTGTTCTGAAGTTTGCACAATTGCGTTCTAACAATTCCTTCCTGGTGAACTTTCTGTGGTCTTAGGGTGTAGTATACAACGAGATTTTGGAAAAAATGTTGATGTGAAATGCATGTTTTCCTTAAAGGAAATGGTTTTTAAGAACCATTGTAGCTTTGTGGGAGAATATTTTCGTTGGACTGAGTACGTTGATTTAGACTTAAGGTAATACGGTCAGTGAAATAATGACAGACGCAAACAAAATTCAAAACCTATTGCTTATCAACAAAAATTATTTTTAATTCTTATACCATAAAGGATAATCAATTTTACAAAAAGGTTTCCACCCAAAAACATGAAATTCAGCAAAACATTGAAATAAATTAAGAATGAAAAATAATGGACTCTAAAATAGGTGAATAAATTACAGACGCAATTCAAAATAATCCTTATTTGCACATTTAAAATAAAATTAATATTTAGTGTATAATTATACAAATTTTGAACAAAACTTTGAGGTATATTTCCTCAAAAATGGATGACGGAACTTTTAAGTTCATTCACATTTGAATATTGTTGACCATTTCCAAAAGCTCTTGCCTTGTTAGCTCCCTTTAAAGATTTTCCGTAATATTTAGATCAGGGTAGTTGAGTAAGTTCATGTTACTTGCTGCAAACCAGGTTTTTACGTCTTTGGTTGTATGCAAAGCAGCATTATCTGGCTGAAATATAAAATTCTGCTTTGCTATCCATGACCAATCATTTGAAACGCTGTCGCGAAATGTATCAATATAGTGAAATTGATTCATATTTTCCCAGTGATAAAATTTATTTTACTTCTAACATGTAATCCATGTATGCCCCCAAATTATAGCATTTCTACATCCATGTTGCCGTCTCCATACAACTAGTTCTTGATTTCAAAGTTCATAAAATAGTAACGGAATCCACCAGAGCTATCAAAGCAGAACTTTTTCTCAACGTTAGATATAACTGTGTGTCTACTCTTCCTTCCACTAAACATGACAAACGATAAACGTGCTTCTTTGGAGGGATTTTAAATTTACTTTCTCATTATTTTTTAGAATTTATCTTGATTCCTTTTGAAGAAACTTTTGTTTAATTTTTTGATAACCGTCAACATCGGTTTCAGTCAGAATTTTAGGTGATGTCAATGTAAAATTAGTTGCTACTCTTCGAATTCGGCTTCGGGGCCAATTAGAATACATTTTCGGGTGTCCTTCGTTTCTACTTAAATAATGACATTGATTTTATTTACGTCTTTCTATATCTAGCTTCTCTAGTTTTAGTTAAAACTGGATTATCCTAATTTTTCTACTTAGTTTATTTTGCCTACATCACACACACACACACAAAAAGAGAAGCTTGCTTTTGTTTTACCTCTCAAGCTGGAAGACCGTGAAACCATTTGAGTAAATAAAAAACTGTCAAATACCATACATCGTCTTATATGAGTAAGAACTCTGGGAATATAATAGTTTTATAAATTAAAATAAGGATTCTTAAATTAAATTTGAAATAAATTTGTTGCATAGTGCTTAAGTTATGTCACAACCCGAAAATCCTGGATTTGTGGTGAAAATTTTCAAAATTTTTTAAGTTTCAATTTTATAGCTGATATATTGAAGATTACAAAAATGTTGAAACCAATAATCATGAATCACGCAGTATTTGTTAAAAATCTCTTAATCGCAAATTTGAAATGTTTTGTTTTCAGCTCATAATTTTTAGTATGTACTAATTGGATGAAGATTATTTTAAACTGCTTGGCTAGCTGAAATGTTTCCATCAAATAGAGTTATTGTATCTATTTCAAGTTTTATAAGTTTTTTTAAAGAGAAATATTAATCTTTCCTTAAAAGTTTTTAAGGTTGAATTTCATTAAATTTAGTAATGTTTAATAGTTATTTTATTTATGATGTCATTTCTGTCAAGTTACTCCTGTACCAAAATTTTATAGCGTTTAATTTTTGTATAAAATACGTTTTCAAACTCGACAAAAGAATGTGAATGCTGTTATTATTATTTTTTTTAATAATTTTACTACTTTTATAAAAAAATATCTTGACACTAAAGATAAAAAAAATATATATATACCTGGTTATAATTTTCTAATTTCTTTTGTATTGAGTGAGTGCTTATTTAACGTCACAATCTAAGGGCTATTTGCGATGGGCCTCGTAATTTTCTATCACCCTTTATATTGAAATTTTAAATGTTATTCATTATTCGATTAAGTTCAAATCTCGAAATAAATTCTTCAAAACTTTAAGTCATTCTTTTTTTAACAATAGCGATAGTAAATTAAATAATGCATTTGTAATTTCTCTCTATATAAATGGATGTTTATATATGAAATCGTATCACTCCAACACCAGTCAATCGATCACTATGAAAATTGGCATGTATATGTATTTTTATTTTTACATAGAAGGTTTTTGTGCTATCCTCTTTGTTGTAGCTCCCCACCAGATGGCGCTGCAGCACATCAACTTCCGCACCGTTCAATCAATCGCCAAGTTGCCAACATGGTTGCCAAAAATGATGCCAACGTGGCTCTATCACCAACATTTCGCTGTTTCCATTAAATCGCCATTATAATGTAAGGGACGGCGTTGTTTGCGAATCTTACAATTTTAGCATAAAATAAATACAACAGAAAGTAATATTAACTTATTACACATCCAGGTAAATTATTACACTATTTTAAGCATTAATTACCCAAAATTTGTAACAATATGTTACTTTTGCTTAGAAAGATGTTTTCAAAAATCGAGCCACAAGTGAGTTATGGGGGTGTTATAAATAAAAAAAAAATATCCTTTTTATCAGGTATCAGACCTACAAACTTAAAATTTAAAAAGTATGCTTTTTTGTTCAGCTAAGATTTGCAAAAAGCTTTTTTTTTTGTTGTTTAATTGCAATTCATGTAAAATTAACTCATAAAAAGCTTTATCCTTCAATCTGTATTGTTTGATTTTTCAATTCACCCGTGCGAAGAACGGGTATACCGGCTAATAAATAATAAATTGAGATGAGAAAGAAAGAGGACAAATGGAAGATAAAATAAATTATTTATTTAAATTATTTCATTCGATTCATAATCAGTTTTTTGATTTCATTTCTGAAATCTCTATATATTTCGATACTTGTTGCTACTTGTTTAATATAAAGAAACTATGGACATAAGAGGGATTTTAAGATGGAGATTGTAGACACATACATAAATAAGCAAATTTTTATTTTTATCTGTACAAAAGTACGAATTTTGTTACTTCAGAATGAACATTTAAGAATGGTACGTGAATGTATATGGTGAATGGTTGGTTTTAATGCAACACTTATAAAAAAATGAAAACCTTTTTCTTTTTTTTTCTAAACCCCGTAAGTGGTCATTTTTTTTTTTTTTTTTTTTGCCCAAAACTTTTCAAAAGGCACATATTTTATTGCATATAACTAAGCATAATACTTAACACAGAATACGACAATGAAAGAATTTTATTTTAATTTTAAAAGTTTTCACAGTATTTTTTATTTTGTAATTGTGTGTGTGGAATACGAACCCCCTAAATACTTGCTTTTTATAAGTACACTCCACACACATGCTACGAAGAATGTTTCATTTATCATTAAAAATTTTTATTTCATACTTACAAAAAAAAAAAAAAAAAAAAGTCATGTTCGCACCTTTTTTTCAAATGGCTGAGGAGTTTGTACGTTTGTGTGCATATATGTACACACAATTTGAAGCATGGTGTAATACTAAGTCTTACATAGCAATAGGGACAGAGATAATATCGGCATTTTGGGATTATTTTTCCATTTTCAGTTATTCTCAAGCAACAAATTGCACATTGCCTTGCCAATCCCTGTACTTTATTGAATATTTTCAAGAATTTAAGCTCCTGTCTTCAATGTCATGGACAAACTTCCTCTCTTAAAAACACTAGCATTGATAACCTCACTATATGAATTAAAAATATGTTGTAAAAAAGTTCTCTCTTTTCGCCAGGGTCAGAAGATATTTCCAGAGTGTCACTTGTGTTATCCCGAGCTCGTCTCTCCTGCCCACAACTTGACTTGCTTGGATTTCAAAAAAGACGAGGTCCATCTGGACCCTCTTCTGTTTTTAGACTTTCTTGATTTTTTTTTTAATTTTATTTTTGGAGATTGTCTTTGGACAATCTGGGATTAGAAACAACAACAACAACAAAAATATGTACGAATCAAAGTTAGAAAGAAGAAAATACCATGTCCGTACAGATTACGGGCAAACCGGTTGTGGCCAGCTTTCGGTAGCCCGTACAGTGTACGGGCAAAGCAGTTAAGGGGTAAGCAGTTCTGGTATAAGAATATTTGTTTGAATGTCCCTGGGAGAAAAATAACACACTAAACCTAATCTTATTAAAACGTTACCGAATGTATTTTCTCTGTGAATAAAATACCATGAATTTAGATTTCTGTAGAGACAAGTAAAAATTTCAAGCAAACTAAATGAAAAGCCGAAGTATGATTCGAGGCTGATATTCTACCTACTAATATGTTTTAAAAGAGTATACATCCACAAAAAGACTACTTGCATCATAGATGCTCGGTTAATGGTTTACACAGAGCTCAATTACTGTCTGCATTAATTATTTTTATTTAATTTAAACATTAAGCATTATCTTATTGAATGTTATAAATGCATTAGAGAGTTTCCCTTGCGGAACAAATAAAAGATCTAAATTAGATAAAGAGTTTTTTTTCGACAAATTCATCATCAAATAGGAAAGAGAGAAAGCATTTACTAATCATATTAAAAATTAGTATCGGTTGTTCGAAATATTCGGCATTAAACCAATGATTAAGTTCTGGGCGAGGTTAAAATCTCTATTAATCTCTATCATTAACGAAATCACAGAAGGTGTTTTGATTGATAACCAATTTTCACACTTCTGCATTTCCTTTTTAAAAACATAAAAAAAAGTGTTTTCCTTTAAAGGAAAACACTTTTTTTCACATTCTTACTGGAAAAAATAATGCTCCTCTCTATCTTACGGAAGCGAACGTATACTCTTTTATCCTACTTAGCAAGTTATGGGTATTTTTTTTAATTTCTAGCATACAGGAAGAGTAATTTTTTCCCCTTTTCCAGAAAACCCTGAAAAGATAATGCAATCCCTTGCTTTGAACCCCAAGATAAGTTCAATTACAATAGTTCAGCAAATGATAATCATTCTCTCTGACTTCTTATTGATTAGAGAACCAGGTAACGATAATCGTAGTTCCGTTTTAATGCCAAGCCTAATCACTGAATTAAAGCCTTAGGTTTTTTTTCTCTCTCGTATTAATTGATAAAAGTATTGGCGCGATAGCGTATGCCCCTTCGCACCTCCTCGCCAAGCTAAACTTTGCCAAAACATAAAACAGAAGGCTATCATACAATTATCGAATTGAAATTTTCGGAAAAGTTATTGGATTCCTTGGGAAGAAACAACGATTAAAACCGGTCCCTTATCTACGCAATATTAATTTTACGTGAGTACGGAAATAACTGAGAAAGCTGATAACTGTGGAGTCAGAAAGACCAATATTCTAGGTAAACAAATTAAAGGAGATAAAGATAACAATATGTAGTCATTTTGGATTAAACATTAGTAGGACTTTTCCACATTCTAATGGGTAATTATGAGACTGATTAAGTGAAGTCAGTGACACTTTTTCTGACAGAAAAATTTTACAATAATGATGAAATCAAAAAACTCTTTGATAATGAATTAGTAACTTGTTTTGTGTGTGTGTGTGTGAATTTCTTGAAAAAAAAAAGAAATATTTCGGAAATTTCTTAAACTAGAGAGAGAGAGAGAGTTGAAAGCGATGGCACTAAAACCTTCTTTTAATGTAATTATCATCAGATCATTTTCTTGGAATACCTCTGCCCATGAATAAAAATTCTGACGAGCCTCCAAAATACAGTCCCCTAAACCAGTGATAGGCAAACTACGATCTGTGGGCCATATGTGACCTCTAAAGCAGTGCTTCTCAAATTTTCGATATACGCGACGCAATTTTCAATCATAATTTTCATCGCGCCCCCCTCCATACAATAACAATGTATTGATGTTGTAATAATGTATAATACTTGAACGCTAAAGCTACAATACGACCTTAATTATAAACTGTACTAACTATCAAATATTAAATTTTGTATGCAATTTTTTTTTTTTTTTTTTTTTTTTTTTTTTTTTTTGGGCCAGGGAAAAAAAAAAAAAAAATTTTTTGTTTTTTTTTTTTTTTTATGGTTTTTTTT
>BMAV01023786.1:611919-629537 GCA_019973955.1 Trichonephila inaurata madagascariensis
ATTAAAAGAATAGAATACAAGAGGAAGACATAAAGCTTGGTTGCTGATCACCGTGGGATATCGGTAAGAGATTGATTATTAAAGTCTAATTATAGAACGGACTCTAGCTTGTTAATGAATCTACTAAAGATAAAGATTTGGAGGTTAATTTATCCTAAAGATAGTGAGTAGGATTTCAGGCGCTATTTTAACTTAGTATTGATAATTACGTCGTATCATTCCTGATCTGATTTTCCTAGTAAGACTTGTGTTGCATTGATTAATATATATTGAGACGATAATAAATTAGATTTATTATGGAGTGTTTGAGTGGTCAATTATTTATTCCTACAAATCTAGGTCGCGTGGATGAAGAGATGATACCCCAAGGCAGGGAGGTGTCACAAGTTTTTGCGGGGAAAAAAAGAAAAAGAAATACGTTGAAAGAAAACATGCGGGAAGGAACAGGACTCATGAGAAGGAATAGCATATTCTTGAAAGCAGAACACTGTGAATCACACCACTTAAAGTCTCCTTTCTTTTTTCTTGTATTGAAAGTTAAGGAACACTAAAAAAGGAAATAACAACTATTACTTTGTAGATGAAAGCATAATTTTACAGGGATATTGAGAGCAAATTTGAAAATTAAACTGACAAAGGATTTCAACTTAAATAATAAGGATACAAAGACGCATTTAATCGACAGTAGAAGCTCGGCACTGTACAGGTTAGGTAGGTTAAGTTAGGTAGAGTTGTTGTTTCTATTGCCACCTGTCTGACGTAGTCAGATCGAGGCCCATGAAATTCATCGTGGTAAGGGGCTAGAAGTACGCCTGTCGTTGGCCTTGAGCACCATACAGGTGACAGTACGAATTAGCACTGCGAAATTCCCCGAAGGGACGATAGATGGCGCCACCACCTATATCCACCTCCACAATTTAGGCATGGAACTGAAGGAGAGCGAAGTATTCTCCAGCCCCTTGCACTCGTGATTCAGCCCACAAGACTTCGGACCCACTGATTTATAACGAGCACGTACTCCGTGTGTACTCGGAGGGTATTTGGTAGAATCGGTCATCGAACTCAGGCCTTCCAGTCTGGAGTCTGATGCTCTAACCACTAGGCTACCCACGGCCCACACTTAGGTAGAGTAGATGTACGATACGAAAGAAGCCCTCGTAGTAGTATTTTGCTTAATCTGTATTATTTTGAATAAAGTTTAGAAATTTATTTGCAATTTCTTTAAAATTGTGTACAAAAATTGAGTTTTAATTCTGCTATTTGCTTTCAGAAAAAAAATAATTTGCAAGTTAATAGAAACTTCAGAAAGTCATGTAAGCCTAACAATACAAATTTTTTTAAAGTATTCCACTAAATGTAAAATAAAAAATTATTTCCTTCATTTTAAGGATTCTCTTGGAAGATTACTTTTCATAAAATTAAGTGGGAATATTTGTTTTAAAGATATAACCTTAATAAAAAAAATTATTGTAGTTTTTTTTAAAAATTAGTCCTTTTTTCTTGCGGAATATTCCTTGCCTTGAATAAAATTTATAAATATGTTTCTGCAAATAATGATACGAGTGTTGCTATTTCAATATGTGGTATACTTTAATAATATTGAACTTCAAATCGTCTCTATTACCATAAATGTTAGTGTAAATTAATAATCTTTTTTAATTGCGTTTTAATATCTAGAAAATTTAGAATATTAGGGTTATTATTTATTGTAAGCAAATTAAGGCATTCTGAATAAAAATTTAAACTCGTTTGGAAATCCATATTTTTGCCGAAAAAGATAAGATCATTAATATAACGATATAAATTGTTGGATGTATTGTCTGTATAACTATGTTCATAAAAACGTAAATATATGTTCACTAGACAATTGATGGTTTACCTTGATTGAAATCTTGGACTTGTTTATGGTAGTTTTCATTTCAGTAAATATAGTTTGCTTGTGCACTAAGTCATGGGATACCTCCTAATGTCATGTAGAGCCATCTTTAGCCCGTCACAGAGCAGTAAGATATGGCATTGATTCAAGTCATCCAAATCCCATGTAAAAATATTCAATCATTCTTCCTCTACAAATATTTATCATTTCAAAAGTATTACAGGGAGTTGGATTTTGTGTACGAGCTGACATTTCAATCATATCTCGTATGTGTTAGATTAGGATATCTGTTGCACTATAGTCTACGTAAAAGGATTCCTCTGTGCAGGAATTCTTTTGACTCAGAACCATCGACGCCTCACATTCATGAGCTCACAGTCAATGATGATTGGCAAGAAGCCACCTTGTCAGATGAATCCCACTGCTGTTTAGACTTTAACGATGGACGTGTACTCGTCAAACGTTACGAAAATTGATTTATCCCGGAAAGTCTTATTAAACGTCATACTGGGCGTATACGTGGTGTTACGGCTTGGGTTGCTATTGGCTATAATGGGTGATCCTACCTGCTTTGGATCTCTTTTGATAAAGGGATCCTAAACAGCGGACACTGCAGTAGGGAAGTTGTGGAGCCTGATGTTCCTCCGACGCTTCTACAAAGCATTCCTATAGCTATATTTCAGCAAGACAATGCCTGTTAATTTGTTACTCAGAATCTTCAAGCTTTCTTCTGCGTATAACAGTTTTCGCTTCTCCTTTGGTCTGCTCGTTTCCAGGATATGCAGCCCCCCTTGCGCATGTCTAGGCTTATACTCGCTCGTACTACTCGTCTGGAAAAGAGTACAGCAAAACTTTGATATCACATCAAAATCCTCTAAGATGCCATTTCTCAGCAGGACATACAGAATTTGTATGGTTCGATGTCATTACGTGCATAGGTTTTCTTTTCTGAACTTGGTGGGTGCACAAGTTATTGGTTTTTTGCATTGTAAATATTGTGGGCTGGGAAATTGCTCCCCTAGGATAATAATATGGCTCTCTCTTAATATGGCTTTATTAAGAACTTAAACTTAAACGTTTAACAGATTAGATGATAATAATATATGTGAGAGAATCTACGATGACAAAACACACAATATAATTAATACCGAAATAACGTAACTCGGACCACTATCAATATCTAACCCACCTAATCTCAATTCCAATAATATCACGTCCTAATATTAAATAGTCAATCTTACCTTGATCTGATCACCGATCTAATCATAAGGGAGTTGCTTCTATACTCGAGTGCAATGGTATGCACCTTGACCCAATGGCTCTATCTTCGGGATAACCTCTGTTGGCTGTCACTTCACAATCGTATCACTCTCTACCATAACATTCCCCAAATTGTCATCGCACTTACTCAAACTTCTGATATTTAAAAGCTATCTAATTTGCATCTTATATTCACGTTTCACTTCTTGGGTTTTGGTTGGAAAAGAGTTGCAATTAATCCTGGCCCCAAAAGAACCCAAAGGACATGTTAATGAAAAGCCGCGTGAGCCCGTCACAGGGCAATCAAGTTATGATTTTTCTAAGATCATCAAGAATGCAGAATCCTTTTAAGCCAGATATTGTATTATTCCTGATCAAATAATGAATATCTTTATTGTTTTTAATCTAATTACTGGCCATTTCTTTCAATAAGGATTCAAGGTATGAGTCCTTATTGGATATTCTTACATGCTTAATAACGTATATTACATTAATTTTCAATCAAATGACTACAGTTATAAATCTCAAACTCTCCATTTTTAATCAACTATATATCTATGAAGTTAATGTAAAAATGAGGGATTTAATATAAACCTAATTTCCTATTCTAACAGTAGCATAAAAATAAAACATATCCTTTAGACATAGCATGTGATAGTATAAAAGTAACCCTATCACTAAATTTTTTGTTATTGCTGACGATCAGATGTTTTTGTTGAATTAAAAATATAAAAAAATCTATCTAAGAAAGGTAAGGAATAATGAATTCATTTACAGATTGTATTTGATCATCCAGGATATCACATCTTTCCTACTCTCGTGGAGAATCATTCAAATTTTTAGCATACAATTTTGAAACTGTAAATTGGCAATTAGTTTTTTCTAGAAATGTTCCTAATCTTATCAACAACATATCCATTGAGTCCTTTTAATTAGATCCTATATTTAATTTCTTACAGTAAAAAATAATTCTGAATATAGAAATATTTCAAAATATTTTTCTTTGGAGACATAGAATTACCCCTATCGATTTTTTTATAACTCTTTCTAAATTACTACGTTAAGAAATCCTTTAATTTTAAATGCACATTACGAGTGAATGTTTTATTTTAACATTAATTTTTAATGATTTAACACACAGTAAAATTTTTTCTTCGCTAAAATTTGCTTTTACTTGGAAAAATATTAATTTTTGAATGTTCTGCTTATAGTGGCTCAAGCTTTTGGAACAAAAAATTGATTACAGTAAAATTAAAATTAATTGAAATTTGATTAATTGAAAAATTGATTATTGTAAAAAACAATGTAAAATTATACTATGCCTAATTTGAAACTATTTTCTTAGTTTTTTGAAATGATTCAAGCCTTTTTCATCAGATTTTTTTTAGAAATTCCTAACCAAAAAAAAAAAAAAAAAAACATTATTTACTTATTTATTTTTTATTCCTGGAAATTAATATATGCTCTGTATAAAATTCAAAAATGTAAATTTTTTTTTGTCACTAAGAAATTTTTTACTTATTTTATTATTGGTTTACATGTGATATCCGGTTTTGTGATCTCCATTTTTTTCCTGGAATTTACTCATGTTTTAAATTAAAATAAATACTTTCTGAAACTACGTTTATCAGAGTTAATGATTTGAGTATTTAATATAAATATCTAGTTAAAAATAATTAGTAAGAATATGTAAAAAATGTCTAGGAAAATATTTTTCAATCGATCAGGGAAAATAACTTTTCGTTATCTTTTGGTCATCAAATTGTAAAAACAGCATCGAAAAAATTTATTCCAGATATTTTATTTCTAAATTAATAAAAAAAATGGTTATGAAAATCAAAAATATATTGAATAACTTTTAATACAGTTTCTGAACAATATCAAGTTGCGTGTGAAAAAATTATCCTCACCGTCGAAAACTTTTCTTTATATTACCTTGACATGCAACAATACTAAAGTAATTGAAATGACAGAAAATACTAAATAATATATGTTTTCTATTTTCAATAATGCTATTTTCTCTTCGTCTCATGATATACAAGCCGACCAAGGAATTAACTCAGAGTTTTCAAGTTGTTTTCAGTTTTATTGGGCGTAAATACAAGCACAAATGGTTCAGATAGACCTGGTGCACTATTACGCGGAATGGTCAAATGAACTTGGTGGAGTCGTACATGCTCCAACGAGGTTGAAATAAACAACACAACAACAACAAACATGGGAAAGAAATCCCCCCCCCCCCCTTTGACATTAACATCTTCAGACTCTTTTTCTAAAAATCTTATTGATTCTGCGCAGATAGACAAAATATTTTTCAAAAACATTTCAGGGTGCTTTCTTTTTATTATTATTTTTAAATATGAATTAACATCTACAAACATTATACATTTTTTATTCTGTACTTTTATACAAGATCATATTAATAATTATATTAAGAGCTTTATAGCACATTTTACCTTATTATAATACGGTTTTTCCACACAATATTTACGCTGAACGTAACATCGCTTGTCAAATGGCTAATTGTTAACTTCTACGTAAAAATTCTCAAATGTTGTTAGAAAAGTATAACACTTTTAAACAAACTTCATTGTCATTTTTAATTATAACAACCTCTTTAATATAATTTTTTTCTTTTTCTTTTAATCACTTACTGGCAGCTTTTTCGTTTTTTTGTGTGTGAGTGTGAATTAGAATCAAATTTAATATTTTATATAGAAACAATAATTAATGCAAACTATATGAGACATAAAGGTACAAATATTGCTGTTTTCTTTTTTTCTTTCAACATCGAAGAAATTTTCTACTTTGCAATTTATCACTCTTAGTAACTCTTGAGTAGACTTTAAACATTGCTTAATTTGACATTTTGAGTTGCATCAGCGATATAAATAAAGAACAATTGCTGGAACTATTTTGAAATGTCAACTATACATTCTTGTTTCAAAATTGATTTTCTAAAGGTAAAAACACAATTCTAAAATCAAGATTAAAAAAATTGGCCATGCAAAACTGAACACATTTGTAGCGTAGAGCATGATACAATTCAAAAGGAGGGAATTAAAAAAAAGCAAAACATGTTTAATGTGAATAAATATAAAATGAGAAAAAAAAGTTTTTACAATTACTTTGGGGACACAACCACCCTTTTTGTTAAAGTGAACGCGTGCTCCGAATTTTGTGGGCATAAATTAAGCATAAATTATAACCTTGGGGTGAAAAAAAGGGGTCAATGTACTTAACACGTGCAGTTATTCTATTCCGAGTGAGGGTGGCATTTCGGAAATGTCAGAGTGGAATTACGTGAGAATAGGAGGAATGTATGAAGTTGAAAAAATGTATATACGTGTATTTGTAAAGAAAGGAAACAACTTCCTGCTCAAAAACCACCAGAGGGCGCCATAAATCCACAACCCCACGTTTGGAACATCAAAGTAAAAAAAAAAGTAACGACCGAGGGGGCAATCAAGTCAAAGGACAAAAATAAAACGAAATAAAAAAAAAACACATCTTCCCTTCCAGATAGACAGCAAACCTTGATGAAATATATAAAAACTTAGGCCAATAGCAAAACTTAGAGAGTGAAAAGTTCAAAGGAACTAAATAAACTAAAAAGAAGAAGACGAAGAAGAAGAAGAGAAAAAAAGAAACAGAATAAGGATTATAAAATTTTCCTCCTTTCTGATTTTCCCCTTTCAATTTAGCCGATAAGCAGACTGCCGTTAGAGGAGATAAGGAACTACGGCGGAGTAGTAAAGAAAAGGAGGTAAGTCCGAATTCTATCATGCAGAAATATCGCCAAGTTTCGTTACTGACTTCAGTTATTATCATCGTCAAAGATACTAGGCTTCCCTATTGTGGGGACGACAAAGAAGCAATATAATTCGTCACGACCTTGTCAATAACTTTCTAACTTTTTCCATTAATGAAGAAGAAGTGAAGGCGAGGGTTTGGTTTTATCTTTAGGTCCTTCTTCCCCTTCTTTTAAAATAGAAAAATAATAAAACTAAAAACATTTCAAAGAGTAAGAGTGAGAGAGAGGAAGAGAGAGTGGAGAAAAAAGAATATCTTCTTTTAGCTATTTTTTCCCCTCCCCCCCAACTGAAGGGCTGGCGCAAGGAGTAAATCATATACTCTAATTCAGTTTTCAGTGTCAGCATCAAAGCCATTTATCTTCAAGACGACGTTTTGTAGATTTGGATTGCATATTTTTTTGAATGACACTTTGTAAGAGCTATCATTTTATACTGAGAACTCCTTTAAAATAAAAAATGGAACACAGGGCGATTGATATACGAGTAAAGATATACCCTTACAGCCCACCTACATTTCTATCTTTAGAATAATTTCTTTTATTTGTCTTTATCTATTAAATATAGAATAAACAACGTGCTAACTGCTTAACATCTTCCAGTCTATTATTGTTTACTATTTACTTTAGAGTTAGTGTACTTTTTGTACGACCAATTGGTATAAATCTATTAATGATGAGAATACTATACAAGGAGTATACAGATTTTTGAAAAAAATTTTGAACTGTAAATTCTTTTGAGATATTAAGCCAACACTAGGTGATGATTTACGAATTAAGTAATTTAACTATAACATTTCACCTATAATTTTCTGTCTTTAGAATTAATTCTGTTATATTTCTCCCTCAATGAAATAAAGAATAAATAATATGCTGAGAAACTACTTAAGATGGTTGAAATGTTGTGAGAGTAATTATTTATTTTTAAAAAAAATATTTGCGTTGTAGTCTACCTCCCAGTTTATTTCCTTGGTTTAACTCTTAGGGTATCCGACTAGGTTCGGAGATAAATTTTTCAAAAATTGATTTTCTGAATAATTTTGTTGCTTTAAAGATCATAAATAGGCTTAAAAAGTCATAACTATTAAATAACTAAAATGTATCGCCCTTTTTTTTGAAAAAAAAATTATTTTTAGGAAAATTTAGCAAAAAAAAAAAAATAAATAAATAAATAAGTTAAGAAAAACGTGATAAATAAAAATAAATTGCACATTATGCAATTTTAACGTCATTGATATACTTCTTGATCCCTCTGAAGTGTCACAAATCGCAGGATAAAAAAATAGTTTAAGAAATAAATATTTTATTAGCATTTAAATTTGATGGTCATGATTTTTCGTCAAAATTACTGCATGTTCTAAGCTAAAAATGGCTGTAAAATATGATTAAATGTAGCTGTCTTAAAACCTGCGGTTTGTTACACTCTGAAGGGCTCATAGCATATATGTTATAAAATTCATTGCATTTTATTGGATTTTTTAGAAGATAACCCGTTTTTCATGCACAAATTATCATAAAAAGTTCAATCGTCAAAAAACGAATTAAAAAATATTTTTATTAGTTAGATAAAGTAAATGCTATAAAAAGAACTTAAAAACTCTCTAGTTTTATGTATTAGTCCTTCTTCCTCAATAATTGATTTCTTTTTTCCCTAATGACCCAAACAACGCCAAATATCAAACACCTAAGAAGCACTTTTTCAACATAGTCGGATACCTTAATGTATATGGTCGATATATATAAAAAATTATTAGACAGACATTAGCATTCGGAATAGAATGACTTCTGCAGGGACAATTGGAATTTTCCAGTTAAGTAAAGTTGAGTTTAAAATATTATGAGATCTTTGCGTGGTCTCTCATGACATACTTAAAAATTTAGTTATATGAGATTTTCAGGTTATAAGAAGATCGTGTGATATTATAAAATACATTCTTTTCTTGATAATTCTTTAAGAGCAATATTGTAGGTTAAGGTATCTGACTACGTTCGGAACCGTGATTTTGCAAAAGCGTTTAAATGGATAATATTTATGATATTTAGTGTCACTTAGATTAGAAAATGTATATAAAATTGTTTTAAAAATATTATTACAATAAAAAATTATTTAAGTACAATATTTTGACAAAAAATGAACATAGAATGACCCATTTTCAAAATATTCTCTTTTCGTGAAAAATGCTTCTAGTATAATAATATTTTGCCTGTACACAGCTCAGACCTTTGTACAGGGGCTCAACTAGAATTTTTGAAATGTATAACTTAGAAGTGGATTTATCCATATTTTACGACAACAGAGGGGAGAAATTTTAAGAAAAAAACGCCGATAATTATTTCAAATGGTTGTAACTCTGAAACTAATGTGAATTTTTCAAAAATCATAGTTGAGCTTCTGTACAGAGGTCTGAGCTATACACAGGCAAAATATTATTATAATAGAAGCATTTTTCACAAAAGGAGAACATTTTGAAAAAAGGTTATTCTAAGTTAATTTTTTGCCGAAATATTGTATTTAAATAATTTTTTTTGTCAAAATGTCCTTAAAACAATTTTATACATGCATTCTAATTTAAGTGACACTAAATATCACGAAAATTATCTATTTATGCTGTTTTTTAAAATCACGGTTCCGAACGTCGTCGGATACCTTAAATGCTACTAAACAAAAATATTTTGCTTATAAATATAACTAGCCTTTATCCTCCCACTTCAATGGGTATTCCATGCTATTGTATGATTATAATTTATTAATATTGAAATTCTAGCATTAAGCGTTTGATTGTATTGAAAAACATTCTTATAGAACCAACCTATTGATTTAAAAAGGACAGGACTTGAATTTCCAAAACGGATGTACAATTGTCTAGTACGTTCCGGTAACTCTTCTCTTTACAAAGTTGATTTCCTCATAATCCATTTTTAGCGGATCTTTTTTACTAACATATTTGCCAAATTTTAAGTCTGTAGGTCAAATAGTTAAAAAATAAGAATTTTTATCGATAAAGCAACCTGAAAACTTTGTCTTAGTGGATCTCTACTCTCAACAAAATAAAAATTCTTACCAAATTTCAAGTATGTTGGTCTAACAGCTAAGAAACGGAGTTTTATCTGTAACACCCCTTAATACCTTACAACACCTTTTGTAAGTTTTAAGTTGATTTTCGAAAGACACTGTTCTTAGCAGATCAATAAAGAAAAGAAAAATGCGTTCCAAATTCCAAGTTTAATAGTTCAAAAAAGGAATTTTTTTTATTTTGTTTACACGCTATCGTAAACCGCAAAACCCTTCTTAATGGATTACTACTCAACAAAAGGAGCATACTTGCCAAATTCTAAGACTATAGGATTAATAGTTGAAAAAACTGGAATTTTCATTATAATTCCTCCTTAACCCCTAGCAAGTTGACTTGGATGTCGATTTCCGCAAAACCGATTTTAGTGGATCTTTGCTCAACAAAAGAAACATATCAAAAACTTCATGCTTGTAGGTCTAATATTTCAAAAAAGGGAACTTCTGTCTATAATGTCCTCTTAACCGCTCGCAGCCCCCTTGGGAGCGAATTGACGCAAGATCCATCCTTAGCGGATCTCTATTTAATAAAAGAAACATGCTCACCAAATTTCATGTCTGTAATAGTTCCGGAGATTTCTTGAAGCGTGAGTGAATAAGGGAACGGATGAGTCACTTTTTTTCTCCTTTATATTTATGGAGAGAGAGAGAGAGATAATTCTAAGTTTATTTTATTCAGTTGATGAATGAAACGAAATATAATTGCTTTACATTACCAACAAACATACCTGATAAATTTTCTTAAAAGTTCTTCTCTGATTACAGTTGCTACTAATCAGGAAAATATGCTCTGTTGGAAATTCGAGAATTTTGAGAATTTTTTATTAATACAAACAAAAATCAAAAGAAGACATTAACATACTTATACACAAAAGAAAAAAATATTTATTTGCCATCATGCCTGTATTTCATAAATCATAAGAAGTATATAAGCACTATTTTCATATTCATCTTTAATATATATATATAAATTCCCTGTTTAAAATTAGGTAATGCCTGTCTTAAAACTATTTTCTACTATACTAAGATTCAAATCGAAATGTATCGTAAAGTAATTCAGTTTATTTAACACTGTGTTTGATATAATGTGTTTATATTAATTTTTATGTATGGTATTCCTATAAATGTACTAGAATTTCATTCTCTAAGCACATCTGTCTATTTTAGGTCTTGTGATAGCTCTTTGGGCCTAAATTTCTCTAGATGTATATCTGGAAAAAGACTGAACAGATCTAGATGAAAATTAAGGAAGAACTGCACCAGAACCACATTATTCCAGCATCAAGAAACGAGAAGTTGAAATTGAAAATTTGGATGTGAATTTTTTATTCTCCTTGTCTACTAATTAATTATAAACTATTCTATAAGTGTTTGTAAATCCTTTTATAGAGTTCTTTGGGATTTTATAAAACTTTTTAAAAAAAATGAAAATAAATATGTATATGAGAGTTGAGTATTGTGGAATATCATTTATATACATTTCTAAAAATAACTTTACTGATTTTTGATAAAAATCGCCAAAGTCATCATGGATGTATACCATAAACGATTGTAAGGACTTATCACTTGTCAAAAGAAATAGCATTTATTTTGTTGTTATAAGACAATTATTTAAAAGGAAAATGATAAATGGAGGGTATTATGGAATAGTTGGGTAATACAGAATAGGTGGTTTAAACCATAGGAAAACTTAATAAGACTTCATAAAAAGTAGTTATTTTTTACTATAAAAGCCATACTTTAAAAATACGTGGAAGTCATTTCTGCCTCAAATTCACTTACAAAAGTCACAAATATAATCTTTATCTATTCCAGTACGATCAAGGTGAGCCCATACAAAACAGGTGAAGCATTGAATCCAAATTTTCTCTCTTTAGTCTTCGGAGAATTTTACGTTACAATCAGCGTCTTTGTTTTCTAGTTTAGTTCATATTATATGAAGTCTGTTACAAATGATACATCAGAATAGAAAGATTCAGATTTGTATGCCAGGTATTATGGAATACCTAGTATTCCATGTATTCTATAATATCCGACACCTCATCTTGGAGAATGAAACTTTAAACTGAAGGAGACAAAACATTGTCAGCTATAAAACGGCCACAGTATTACAAACTGCAATTCCTTTAGTGTACATTTTGCTTAACTTGAATGTTCAAGTTATATATGTACTAGTAGGTTAAAATTTTTGAAAACTTCCCTGCAAAAGCTTTTGCAAATTTTGTTCTGTAGCTAGTGGTATGGCAACAACAAGTGGTCAACTCTCACTTCAACGTACCAAGAGGGTCTTTCTTTAGTAGTTCAATGTTTTCCCACGCACTAGCAGCTACAAACAGAGCCAAAACCTGGGTATTTCATATTTCCCGGCAATTACATAATACACGACTCCCATCTATATTCGTGCTATTTCATACATTTAACAGTCTATTTTGAAACGTAAATCCATGCTTTTGATGTTAAGATTAAAATATGCTAAAATACTGAGTGGAATTTGATTGATTTGTTGATACTCGATGCATATATTAATGTTGAATATTAAATGTTCATAAAGAGATTTTTTTGAAGATATATTGAAATATATGTAAATATATATGTGATAAGAGTTAAATATCAGTCTTTGAATTTTCAAAATATTATATTCGAATTTATGAATATATTACTTATTCGCTAATACATCAGTTTAACATAAAACATATAAATTTCCACTCATAATCAATCTTTTCTCATTACGCATTCAAGTTGAATGGTACCTCTTTTGGCAAAACGAATAGAACAACCCATGCTATTTAATTTCTGAGGAAATATAAATTGTATTCCATTCAAACGCAGCTTACTAAAAATAAAATGCAGCTTTCAAATTTCCTGACAACTTTCTAAGAAATATAGACCACTCACTTTTTTTCAAAAAGAAGAAGCAACTCAAAAACTAAAGATAAAGAAGAAGCAGGGGAGGGCAGATTTTATTTCTAATACAAAAAACAAAGGTTTACAATGCGCTTTAGATAAAATAACGAGAATAATAACAATAATAATGATGAAAGGAGCGAGACGAAAAGGAGAAGTCCCAGTCTCCTTAGATGGATGGACCGAGAGGAGACCGAGAAGAAGAAGAAAAGAAGTTGAAGAGGAAAGAAGAGGTAGCGCAAAAATGTTCGGGGGTGGGGGGAAAGCGCTGAAAAGGGAAGTAAGATAAGTCCGACGTCTGATAGATAATAATATGAATGAGCTGGGAGCGAGTCTGTCTGTTTCTCTGTCGACACCGTTCGCACTCCCGCTCATAAGAGATAGCGGCACTACCGGGGACATGCAACATAAAAGAAACACGAAGTATGCAGTTCTTAGTCTCTGCTGCGATCCTACCATGATTTGATTAGTCGAAAAAAAGTTGAGGGAAAAACTGACATAAAGATAGTACGAACCACAAAACGTTTTTTCCCCTCTCTTGCTTCTCTGCCGAGCCTCCCCTTTTCTCAATCTGTACAATATTTTCTTAAAAGAAACGTGTTCGATAAATTTTAGGTTTTTTTTTTTTTTTTTTTTTTTTTTTTAAATTTTCAGATTTTTTTTAATATATTTTGTTTTTAAGAATTGTACTGTGGGAGCATGCAAAATTTTAGGAGCAAAAATTTTACTTTTCGAGGAAAAGGCTTAACATTGTGAACTATGAACCACGGCAGTAAATTTTATCGCTGCATGTAAAGCTGAAAAGAAAAGGAATCTTTTCAAATCATAGGATTATTAATATGTAAATGAATAAAATAAATGCAATTAAATAACGAAAACTTATGCATAAGATAACACTAATTAATTTTCTCCATCACAAAACTGTGTGTTGTTGCATACATAAATTTTGAAATATTTAATTTAGGTGATCATTATGAAAAAGATATTTTTTCCCCTAAAACGAATGACAGTATTTTGAAAACTCAGTTCTCTCTGTTCGATTAACTTAATCGCCCCTAATTAGTTGTTATAAGATTGCCTATTCACAATATAACATAGTAAATGCACTATTATAAATAATAAAAATGAGAGAAATTATTTTAAAATATTGAATGATAATGCTAAGTATAAATACGTGATTTTGATAAAAAATATAAGATGCACATAAAGCTTTCAAAAACCCCAAGAGAACTTTTTTTTTTCAGAGTTTTATATATAGGGCTTTTCTTTTTCATCAGCCAATGCAAAAAAATTCGCAAGCGGGCCCCCCCCCCCCCACTGCACAGCAGAATACTTTTATTGAAATGTAATTTGTAAGTGATTGAAAACTACCTTTTAAAAAGATAGAAAATATGAATAAAAATTATCCTCCTACTATATACTAATTTGTAAAAAAAATTAAATGCATTTTTTTAAATAAATTATATATAAAGTTAAAAACAGAAAAAAAAACAATTTTTACACCTTAAATGTAGTTGACTAATTCAATACAAATATTGTAAACCATTATACAAAATAATAATAAAAATTATTAAAATTGTTAAAATTATTTTAAATTATTAAGATGAAATTACTATATAGATACAGGCCAGTTTTCTTTAAAAGATTTTCGAGTTCTCATTTTTTTCCTCGTATAATTATAAAATATACAAAAAATATTATAAATTTTTGCATTAATATTACAAAAGAAAAAAAAAGAATTTCGTAGATTTATCATATAAGCGTAGAACTGGTATTATCTTGAAAATGCCTAGAGAAAAGTTAAATTATGTAATAAATACCTTAGTATATGGTACTTATGCAATAAATACCTTATATAGTATATGGTACTTATGCAATAAATACCTTATTTAAGTTACTTATGTAATAAATACCTTACCATAATCGTAACAATTTTTTACAAGACTTTAAATTAAAAATTCTTTATTGAATTTTTTTTCTCAATTAGAAGTTACGGCAGCATACTCAAATTGCTTGATAAAGCTTTGATTAAAATGTATGGTATCAGTAAGGTCTTAATGTCAGTAATATATACACATATAATCAATTATCTTATGCTAATTTATCCCAAATCTAATAAAGCAAAGCAGTAAATAGAAGTACAAGAAGAGAGTACAGATCAAAAATAAGATAGCCACTGTAGTATAATGGACAACTTTTTGCCTTAGGAACTAAAATTCTAGGCTTAAGCATAGTTTTAAGGCCAACAAACCTTCCCTGCACTTGCCTTTACAACTGCTTTTCAAGAAACAAAGAGAACAGTAAGAATAAAATTCTATAAATACACTAAAAGATTAATACTTTAACTTGATACTATTCTTGAAATACTATACGTTATTTTCCAATGACATGTGCAAAGTAAAAAAATAATCTACATGTACACGTCAAATAATAATCTACACGTCAAAAATGAAGAGCTCTCACCATTATATATGTTGTTGTTATTACTTATGCCACCTAATCAGATCAACGCCCGCGAAATTCATCACGGCAAAGGGCTACATATACGCCTGTCGTAAGTCGTAGCTTTGAGCACTACACAGGTGACAGTGCGATTTGGCTGGATTCCACCCCAACTTTGAAGGGGAAGACCCTAGGGTGGTCAGGGGCCTCCCACTTCTCTTCCCCTTCCACCAACCTCACGAGAAGACTTGCAGCTCGACGGTTATTTAGAGTACCCTCATGCCGCAATGGCACTATACATTTACAAACATCCATGCCTGCTCCGGGATTCGAACCCAGGCCCAACGGCATAGCAGTCAGCGTCACTAACTACGAAACCATTGGAAGGGTGGCTACCATTATATATACATATATGCATCTCATAAACTACCAAAATATACAAAAATAAAATTGTTTTTTGGAAATTTACAACTAAAAGTATATGTAAAACCAAAGATGTTTATTCTTCTATATAAAAATAAAGTTATTAAAATTTTTTACAGGAGTTCAAAATACTAAGGTTAGCTTGGCGTAAATGTGGAGAGTGGAGTGGCAACTCAGATGTCAACTTCGTCATACAACAGTTATTGAAAATTGTAAGACGCATTGGCTATGAACATAATCTTTACGTCAGGTAGAAAAAGACAGCACAGAAAGTGTTCATTCAAATTTTAAAAAAAATTGCACACATTAAATAATTCGCTATTAATTAAATTATTAATTATTGTTTCACAATACATTACAAAAATATTTTTTGAAGTTTAAAAGGAATATAAATGAAGAAAATTACATCTATTGGAGAGGTTATTTTTTTTATAGACTTTTATTCTAATGTATTTTCGTTCACATTTTTTTTTTATTTATTATTTTTTTTATGGATTTATCTTACACTTTTAAACAAATGTAAGACAAAAACACGCCCAAATATTCAGGATATGTAAAAAAAAAAAATTGACAGTAAACACCAATTATTTTCGCATTAGAAATTTTAATATATTTAGACAATTAATATGTCAGACAAATAAAGCAAATTGAATAAGCTGAAAGGAAAAAAAGTATTGGCTGTATGACCTTTAAATACATTTATTTAAAAGTATTACATTTTGTAAATGCATCAATAAAGAAAACTGGAAATTTTTCTTTATGTCTGAGCAGACTTAAAAAATAAAAATCATATACATTTCAGTTTAATTATCTATTCAATCAAATACACTTTTACTTTTCAACTTGGGCGTTTATTTTTTAATAAATGAAATGCAGTGAAAATGTCAGTTCGCTCAACCTCAAATGATGTAGAGCAGGATAGTTAATGTCCGTGAAATAAAAGAACACTCAGCCTAATTACCGTGAACAACACTTAATGAGAGCCCATTTATGTTATTTTAGAGTCTCAGCTCAAAAATAAATTCAAAAATGCAAACAATTTCCTCACTAAAACATATGAGTATAATTACTTTATTAAATATAAATTTTTGACACATACTTGCCACATTATATGACCCTACTGAGCAATTTAAATTAAACAAATTTATTTAATTAGTCAAATGAACTTAAAAAAGAAGGAAATGACAAATTTTAAACTCTTTGAAGTATTCGTAAATTAAAATATTTACTTTTATTTTCATTCATCGTTGATACTTGTTAACAAACGATGAAGTTTATAAAGAAACTAATTATTTATTGCTTAATTCAGTAATAAAAACAAAACAGCGCGTGCAGTACTTTGGAAAATTTTTATATATTTAATTAAATAATAATTTAGAGCACAAACAAAAAGAAATAATTGAAACACTAAACATTTGTAGTGCTAAAGTTATTTAGGCAAATTTCATTTAAGATAAAAATAATTTATAAACTTATTTTTAAACAATTAAAAATGATGAAAAACCCTTTAATTATTATTTTACTCATTTCGATATATGTAATATTTTATGCACCATCGTCAACAGTATAATTGTTAATTTAAAACACTGTTGAATGAAATAAATTCAAGATGATAATTAATCCCAGATGAATTGTTATGATCACTTTAATAATTTTTTTAACTTAAATTAAATCAGAAAATATTCCTTGAAGAAATGCAGTTTCATATTTTTTTCTGTCTTCTGATAATTATTGCAATAAAATGAGCAACATTTTTATATTTGTATTTTCAAAATTCAAGAAATGTCTTACGTCTCTCCATCTAGAATTTTTGTGCATTCAATATTTTGTAT
>BMAV01023787.1:0-12056 GCA_019973955.1 Trichonephila inaurata madagascariensis
CCGAATCTAACCCCCATCAATTTTAATGCCCCCCAAATTTTTAAAAAATTTTTGTGAAAAATGAAAAATAGCGTAAAATGGTTTATCAAGATATCCAGTTTTTTCAATATTAAAATGATTTTAAAATAACAAATAAATAGTGAATAATTAATTATTTTACCAGTATTATAATTTTTTAAATACATACATGAATCTGTAATTGCTCTAACTGCCCCCTCCAACACATTTATTTTCCTCCGATTTTAAGCCGCACCCAATTTTCACAAGCATTAACATTTTTAAAAAAAAGGTGCAGTTTAGATTCAAGTAAATACGGTAAAATTTTCCCTTTTACCGAGTTGTGGGATGACTTCTTTTTCCCCTTTCATCAATGACCCAAAAACCCCTTGTTTCCATACTTTCAAAACAAAGAGGGTCTTGTACTTGTTTTTTTTTTTTCTTTTGCAAACCTCACTTTTTTAATTTCAGATTTTAAACTTATCAATGGGAGAAAAGATTTTTTACAGTGAATTACAGACTAAAATCAGCATTATTTGCCTTTTTATCTCCACGGTCCCCAAGTCCCCTCTTTTTAAAATTACGTAGAAAAATCTTTTTTCGAATACTCTGACTACTTAGGAGGAATATTCTTCGAAATACTCTTAAAATATTGGCAGCGCGGGTTCTATGTGGTATTTTAGGGGAAGACGAATAGTTTTATAGCAGAAATTGCGTTTTCAGCTGACGGCCTTTGGGATTCAAAAGATTATTGTTTTTTTTCCCGAAAAAGTTAATGGTAAAAGGTGTGTCTTAGTATGCTAATGAAGACCTTAAAAAACAATTTAACTATTTATTTTAAGTGAACAGTGTATAAATTAAATTTTACAGTTAATATTTTAATTAATAATTGCTCTAATGGATAAATTTCCCAAAGTTAAATATTTTGTTTATGTATATCCCCTTTAATTTTCAATGTAGTGATCAAAAAAAAATTGCATGAAAAAAAAGCAGAAAACATAATGCGGGGAACAAAGGGTTAAATTTGTTCAGACTTTTGCTTTTTAATTTTGTTAAATTTGTTCAAATCTTATCTTTATTTTTAAAAAATATTTAACAAATAACTGAATTTATCAAAGAAAATATCGGTATCATTTAAGAAACGCTCTAAAAATTCCTCTATAAATTCATATATTTATCCATAACTTTATATCTTTATCAATACATATAATGTAACAAATTTTGTGGAATACTTTTTTTCCTCTGCATTTTGTGATATTACCACCTAAAATATATCTTGTAGCTGTTGCAAAGATTTTTTAAGAAAGCCAATTTATCTCGTCTTGGAAAGAGATCCTGAAGAAAAAGAGATATTGAAAGATGTGTGCTTCGTGGTACAGTGACGAGCAAAATTATATTTTTTAAATAAAAAAATTTTCCCCACAAATCAAACAAGTTGTTGATACCTATTTATTTTTCCTCAAAAAATCAAGCTCCAATCATCTTAATCTAACATGCATTCTTCAGATAATTTTCGCTTAGAAGACATGAGGGTTAAAATTAAAAATTGGTTCCCCTTTTGGGCCTACTCCACTGTTTTTTTTATTTCCCAAAAACCCTTACAATTTCAAAAGAAAAAAAGTTATTTTTAAACCCCTACCAGCATGAAAACGATAGCCAAATTGATGTACTTGATTTCTTGATTGAAAGAATTTCTCACTAATTTTTTAATGCATAATTCTTAAATAACTGAGTTTGTTAGTGCAACGGACAATTACCGGGCCTCTCAGAAAGGTCCGGTGGTCCACAGGTTGAGTATCGCTGCTCTAGAGCAGGGGTGTTCAACACGCGGCCCGCATGTGGCCCACCAGTACGTAAGTTGTGGCCCACCGACTCTTTTTAAAAAAATTTTTAAATATCAGGTTTTTAATGTTTTTTCATTTTGAAATTTATTTAAGGGGAAATTTTTATATATATATCGACAGCTTTAGAAATCATAATAGGTCTCTAGTTTAGTCCAAAGACTTTTTTTGTATCTACATTTGTTGCGTCTGGTGAATTCCAATTTCTCCTGCTTTTAGCACTGAGGTTCTAGTACTTCTTCACTTTTATTTTTTTATTTATATATATATATATATATATATATATATATATATATATATATATATATATATATATATATATATATATATATATAAATAAATGTATATATATATATATATATAAAATAAACTGTTCTTGTTTTAAAATAAATCCCCTTTTTGATAATAGAAACGTCCATTAGATTAAAATAGATTTATATTTTATCAAATAGTTACGTTTGATTTTTCTATAATAAATTACTTTTTTAATTAATTCCGAATTGCATTATGCATATCATTTACCACGGATGGTACATAATTCTCTGTGTGTGCGACTTTCATTTCTCCTCCTCCTTTTCTGTTTGCCCAAAATGCAAGAGGCAGTCAGAGATGTTTTTTAAAGTTTAAAAAAATTATTCAAGGTGGTTAAGATAAAAGGCAATGTATACTTAACCGTTTGAGAGAATGACAGCACAATCAAATTTCAACAATGAGTAACGAAAGATCAATTCAAAAGGAACTCCGTAATTTTCAAGAAAATGGCAACTGTATTATTTTAAATATTATTTGATCACTTTATTATTATATTATATAAACATTATTATATTATCTATGTCTGTATACATGAAGAATAATAGAAACAATAATAATAATTCATTTTGTGTTTTAAGTTTTCACCCCAATAAATGTTTTTTGTTTCTAAATCTGATATAAATGTACATATTTTTATGTGCGGCCGGCAAGGTCATTTGGGTTCGACACCCTTGCTCTAGAGTATAGTTTCTCAAACTTTTTTTGTCTCATACATCACTTTCTATTTTTTTAGCTAAGGGTAGACCCCCGCTTAACTCATGTTGAATTCTTGCAAATTCATCAACTTAAATGTTTTTTGACAGCTGCTATAGTACTTTAAAAGATTTAAAATTCTGACTGTAGTGAGTGCAGTGCGAAAAATTTAAAAGATTCATGCTAATTTTAAACATTTATTAATTAAATTATAAAATTAAGATTTAGTGAAAATAATCGTAACATAAAATAACTGAGCAACAAACAAATGCTTCTAATGAAGGGGATGTGAATCTGATGCTTTAATAACAAATTTTCAACATTTAGTTAGGTTTAACTCTAAATCTTCTCAGTTATTAGTGCCCTTGCCTATTTCTTCCAATCTTTCTTCTTGTTTGGGAGACCGGGTACCCCACTGAAACTTCTTTTTACAAAGAAAAGCAATTAAAAATCTTCTCATGGTATTTCATAATTCGGGATAAAAAACAGTTATGAGATAGGTAACAGTTAAATGAGAGCCACTATCGTGAACCACACCATTTACGCCACATAAATACCCAAAATTTATTTTCCATGGCATGGACCCTTCACAAGTCGTCGTAGATTCTTGGGTGTCAATATAGACCACTTTGGGAATCCACTGGACAATCGTATTCCACTTTCTACTTTTTAAATTTTACCTATTCTACATGGGCAGCCAGCCAGAGGTTATATTCACTTCTACCTCCAACCAATGAGAGAGCACCCACATAGCTCTCAGCAATGTAAAATTTTCCACGACATGAAGACTACCTTAAGCCCCTCCTCCCGGATTCCATCGTCGCAGCCAATAGCCTGCATGCTACATCGCAGACTGATAAACTCCACGAAAGTCAAGCCCCACATCACAGACTTTAAGATATGAGATTTTGAGGAATGTGTATCAGTCCAGATGCCCAAAAACAGATTGCCATTCACTGATCTAGAGCCATACAGGAAATCTTGAATGAAGAGCTTTTTACACGATAAAAGAAAAATTCAGGAATAAAGTTAAATAATAGGCAGCATTTTGAAAAGAAAAGAAAAAGAATAACTCAATCTTTAAAAATGCAGAATGCATCAAATTTTCTTCTATGAATTAATAAAAAGTTTTTATTTTTTTGGTTTCAGTGGCGTAGCGTGGGCATTCGCCTCCTGGGGCCGACCGGAAATTTGCCGCCCCTCTATTTTAATTATTAGTCAAAAAAATTAGTAAAGATAAATAAAAAAAAAAAAGTAGCTTTAATTTCTTTTTATTGATTGAAAATGCACTTTTCGTGTTTTTTTCGTAGCAAAATCTTTTATATAATTGTTGATATCAATATATGTATGTGTTATGTTCAATTGCCAGAACAGAGCTAAATTTGTTAGACTTGACGTGGACATAATCGATCTGAGATCATTTTTGATTAATCTTAGCTTAGAGATGTTTGTCTCGCAACTGGCATTACTCTGATGGCAGATGTTAAAAAAATTCCCAACATTATGACTACGTTTAGTAAGCCATCTTCAAGTTTGGACTCAATAATATATTTTAATAAACCCAGAGAACTGGACCTAATGAATTTTTTACATCTTGGGTCTGTTGCAGCAACGAAAGCTTGTAGACGTACGCTCTCAAGTTAAAGTTCTTTATTAATGTCTTGAGAAGTTTGATCTAAGTTAAGTTCGTCCATGTTCAATATCACTTCAGGAAAAAAAAAAGCATATTTTTGCGCTAAATTCTGCAACTGTTGGAATCTTTCTCGAATTTCAGCAGTTACTCTTGTATTTAGGCCTTTTTTAACAAACCTCTGGTTTTGACGGCCACGTTAAATGGCAAATACCAACCCAAATTCAAAAAATGAAACGAAGGATAGATGCAAATAAGAAAACCCTTTTAAAAAGGACAGAAGTTTTGAAAGCGCGATGGAATTTAGAAAAGTTCAGTTCAGAAAGGATAGAATTTAAATTGACGGCACCTAAGAATCAAAAAATCTCGCCATTCACCCAAGGTACATACCATTGTCTCAGCCTAACTGAATATCAAGTTGATTGAACCGGTGCTTGAAAATTCAAGGTAAGGGGAAAATTATTTTCCCAATTCGAAAAATTATTGAGATTGGGGTAGGGGGTTAAATTTTTAATAAATGATCCAAATTGGGGATCTGTGTTAACTACGGCTACGTGTTTTGGTTTATTCTCACTTAATATAAGTTTGTTCAATATATAAGTCATTTAAGTTAAACTTTTAATAAAAGTCATATTAAGAATTCTAGAATGTCTCTTCATTTCGAGAATCCCACACTTCTAACTTACGCTGAAACCCCACGATATGGTCGACAAAGATCGACCATATCACACTCTGTCTATTAAAGAAAACATTGTTCGATTCAAGTCACTGTCTAATACGGTCTGTAAAGTAAGTATTTTTTGAGCACATTGATGACTATTTAGTCCCTCTGTTTGCAAATAATTTTGAATAAAAACGAATGCGATTGCATTGCGACTAATAAACTTCCTGCATCCGAGCGTGTATTAAAACTTTCACTCGTTTCCTTCAGTTTTGTCGCGCGGACGCGATTTGGAGTTTGAAATATTTTTTGAATTTAAATATCGTGGTGCTTGTGCCGCCGCCCCTTGTCATGCCCCTTCGGCACCCCCCCCCTCGCTACGCCACTGTTTGGTTTGAATTCTTACTAATATATTGAGGCTAACCTAACAAGGATTTCTTTGAATTACTTTAGAAAATGTAGGTAACCAAGGTAATAGAAGTGTAACACATACTCGATTCAATGTCTTTTGATTTTCTTATCATGATCTACAACCTCTAATGTTAAAATTGTCTGAAAAAATTCCTCTTCTTTGAACTATTCTCGAACTTTAGTAAAATGTGTGAATAAAAATAATGTTAAAACCCTCTCTTTGCAACGGAGACTTTAAATGTAATTATTTTTCTCATTGTACTCAACATTAAGTGTGAACATTACACTTTAATAAATACAATTATTTTTACCGTAATTACTTTTCTTCAAATTATTTTGGTTTATTAAGAACATCTAAGTTATTTAAATAGCTTTAAAGGCTTACATTTCTTTTGGTTTATTAAGAACTGTATATGTTTAATTCATTTTCTTTAAAAAAAATTTCACACTTTAATTTCCTGAAACTAGATATGTAGATCAGTACTCTCTCTGAATGCCACAATTAAGGAAAATAATAACGGCATTTGTTACTGCCATGTGGAAATATAATGGAATGCCAAATGTAATCCTTACATAAATTAAACGAGGCAGAAAACTATCTCAAATGAAATATTTTTAAAAAAATTACACAAATGTTCTGGATTAAGAGGGAAAAATATCACGCAGTTCGAAGTTCACCGCTGTCTTGTTGTAGTTAAAAGGCATTAGCCATTTGCTACTCAAAAAGAGTGACCCAAAACAATAAGTTATTTAACTCCAATCCTCGATGCCCATTTTTCTCCATTCGTTCCGAGTTCTTGTCCCGAATAGTTTCGCTCCAATCTGTTTTAAATGCCACTATTAGGCCGTCGTAGAATGGCAACAATCGAAAGGTCGTGATGACGTCAGAAGATGGAGTATGGAATATACATGTGCGTGATTTAGAAGAGAAAATTTCTCGTATTCCCGTTAATAACTTGCTCATTATCTCCTACAGTTTAGTCACACTTCTCAGAAGGAGACATTCGAATCCATTTTTAATCCTCCAGAGCTACGTGGGTGGTCAATCTACGAGATGTACCAAGTGCTATTTATCAAAGAATGTTACACATAAGTCCGTTTCCGTTTAGCAACGCTTTGGAAAGTTATTAAATATTACTAATGGTATTTTCCGTTTGTAATATTCGTATTTTTCTGGATAGGAAATTGGGATGGTAAATATTAGATCTTGCTGAAATACTGACCATTTTAAAGATATAGCCATGCAGATAAAATACAGCAGAAAACTTCGAACAGAAAAATAATAATAATAAAAATTCAGTTAAAAGTTTATTAGATAAGATTTTATTGTAGGAAGAGCATAAAAACAAGTAATATAAAAAAAAATTAAATCAATTCCTACTTAGATCAACAAAGAAAAATTTTACTTTAGATACTTTTTATTAAATATTTACAATTAATATAAATATTAATATTAATATTTATTAATATCGTAGTGTCATCCAAAACAATCGTGTATATAAAATTTCAGTGCAGCTGAATGCTTTAAAACGTGAGAAAAAAACCTTTTCATGTTTTGACCCAAATCACCAAAAATGATACCAACGTGGCTGTATTTGTAATTCTTTGAATAATTAGTTTTAATCAATTAATTTTTATTAATTATAATTAAATTATTGTATTGTCATGCAAAACAATCATGTATATAAAATTTCAGCTCAATTGAGCGCTTTAAAGTGTATTTTATTAATGATTGAAAATTCCACCAAGATAAATAAATAAATATATAGAGAGTATGAGGTAATTGTAGGAATTGAAAAATAACCATTTTTTTTAAAGCAGCATATATAAAAAAGCGATGCAGTGAGAATATGACGAAGAAAAAAGTAACATGATTTTTAAAAAAATATAAAAGTCGAAAATAAGTTTCAACTATTTCAATTCGTTGAAAGACATATAAATAAAAGAGAATTTAATTTTTACCAGTGGAATTAAAGCAACTTTTTAAAATGAAATCATAAGCTCCTGAACAATCTGGGAAACATTACTGATTGTTTTCAAGTTTTGTCGAAAAAATAATGTTGTAAAAACTACTCTACCGTTACTATTAATCTTTACTCATATCAGTTAGTTAAAAATTTCGGTTATGCAGAAGTATTAATTCGGAACTATAATTTATTATGGGTACGCTTCCCGCCAAAGTCCTATTTGGCACGATTTTAATCATGCCAAATTGGCCTTGGATGGAAAGTAGTTTTTTTACCTAAGATGGCTGTTTCTATCATTGGAAGGGCTGCGGTAGCCCAGTGGTTAAGGTATCGGACCATGGCAGGCATGTCATGAGTTCGAGCCCAGCACCACTAAAGACCCGCCGTGTAGGGCAGCGATGCACGTTAAAATCTGTCGGGGCTGAAAGGGTCCTCCCGTTGGTGTGGTGTGGGTAGTTGGGAGAGGGTGCCAGCTCAGGTGTCGTCCACGTCACTTGACCATGGTTCAAAATTACGTGGTCCGTCGCCAAAAGCCCTCGTGTAGCTAAACAATGCGACGTTAATATTCACTCACTCACTCTATCATTGGAAAAAAAAATGGGTTATAAAGAATTTTAAAAAATGACTAAAACTTGATGAAGCAGGTGAGTTCAATAGAATTACAACAATTTAAAGTATCCGACTACGTTCGGAACCGTGATTTTAAAAAAGCGCATAAATGGATAACTTTCATGATATTTAGTGTCAGTTAGATTAGAATATATGTATAAAATTGTTTTAAGGACATTATGACAAAAAAAAAATTATTTAAATACAATATTTTGACAAAAAATTAACTTAAAATAATCTTTTTTCAAAATGTTCTCCTTTTATTAAAAAAAATGCTTCTAAAATAATAATATTTCGCGCTTATATAAAGTATTCTCCAGAGAGAGTCTGAACTAGGATTTTTAAAAAAATCACATTATTTTCAGGGTTACCACCAATAGAAATAATTATCGGCGTTTTTTTCTTAAAATTGCTTCCCTCCGTTGTCATAAAATATGGATAAACCCACTTCTAAGTTATATATTTCAAAAATTCTAGTTGAGCCTCTGTGCAGAGGTCTGAGCTATATACAGGCAAAATATTATTATAATAGAAATATTTTTCATTAAAGGTGAATATTTTGAAAATGGGTCATTCTATGTTCATTTTTTGTCAAAATATAGGACTTAAATAATTTTTTATTGTAATTATTCTTAAAACAATTTTATATACATTTTCAATCTAAGTGACACTAAATAAAAAAAATATTATCCATTGATACGCTTTTGCAAAATCACGGTTCCCAACGTAGTCGGATACCTTAAGAAGGGAAATAGCAAAAAATGTTCTTATACATTTTCATTGTAATGTTCTGTAAATGTTTTTACATTTACGTTGAAATGTTTGAATACTAGGGGTAAAAAGTAAGATAAAGAATTTCTAAATGCTCAAAAAAAAAGGGAAAGAAAAGAATTAATAATAAAAGATACAATAAAAATATTTAAAAAACACAATTTGAGGCCGAAAGAAGATTTAAGTATTGGGGGAGAAGACGATGAGTTATTGATAATTTAAATAACCCAAACTCAATTAGATTGTATTTAATTCTGATTGCATAAACTATCTGAAAATCTCATTTCCAGCAAAAGAAAGAAATTAAGAGCGATATCAACGTGCCTTGATCTGAAGTGAAGGGGGTGCCAACGTTAAGGCCACGTGCTGTCTCCCATCAAAATGAAGTCCATTAAAATCCCTCTAAATGTACTTCTAAAGAGTGTCTTAAACAGCAAATTATGTCTCTACCCTCTACCCCTCAACTGCCAGCAACATGGCCGCACCTCACTCTTGGATCGCGACATCTCAGTATGCGGGAGTGGTTCATTAAAGAGGAACGAGGGGCGGACCTTTCACTTTTTTGAGGCTTCAGGATGCACCGATGACAGTTCAGGATCGGAATGATTCCAGCAGAAAATGAAGGCTCTGTGCAAGAAAAAAGTTTTGAATAGTTCTCTCTCGTGAAATCAGGTAACAGTTCCTCTTTTGTTTTTTGGAGATGATATTACACATGCTGAGCATCGAAATCCTTGAGACAGGCGCTTGGAAAAACCTCAATGTTCTCTCTCTCTCTCCTTTGAAGACATTATAGAACATTATATAAGAGTAAAATTAAAGTTTTTAGCCGGCCTATGGTATAGCATAAGTATGAAGATGATTGCTCAAAATTTTAGCATTTTTCTTCATTTTGTTGGTGATAACGATTCTGAATGGTTTAAATTCTGTGGCTCTGTAATTTAGGTTTGTTTCAACTAATGGCAAGAAACATACTTTGAAGCTGGATGTGCACTTATTTTAAAATTTTGATTTAGTTACTCAAAACGAAGGAAGTAAAAAAATTGACGTAATAAGAGAAAATTTTTAAACTTTAAGGAATACAGTCACGTACACAAGAAGGAGGTTTGGATGTTTATCTTTTTCCATAGACCATTTAAATTCAAATTTTTTGCATTTTTCGATGCTTTCATCACCTAATTTTTTAATATACTCCTTCCCCTCTATAAAGGAAGCCCGTGTAAGTCACTGGCTGTAAACAATCAATAAATCAATTTTTTTTTTACCTAATAATGTTGTAATGGATGGACTATCCTATCCTTTAATGTACAAGAGTTAGAAGGAAGATTAGCCGCATAGTGAAAAGAAACAGAATTCATTAACAAGTCTCAACAACCTAACAAATTGTAATAACCCAAGTTAGGAAATTTTCACCGTAATGACTTTATACAGCTCGTGTTCAAACTATTATTAAAGTGTGAAATGCTTGAAAAATAGTTCAGAACAATTTAGCTGAAAAAAGGGTCCACTGTTCAAATGTCTCTTTCGTGCTGAGTCTTTAAACCATTCGCATAAATATTATCATTAAAGTGAGACTTTAGAGAAATGTCCTGTACATTTGATATGCAAAGAGTCCACAGTTCACTAGTTTCGTATTAGAAATACGTTGCGACTCGGTAATTCCACACCGAGTTCATTTTGCGCTCGCTCCCTATATCTCCACCGTCCTGTCGTTGGCTCGAGGATTCTCGGTTCTCAGTCCGCCTTCCTCTCCGAGGTAATTCCACGCTGAGTTCGTTTCTCCTTCGTGAGAGGCCCCTCCTCAGTTTTCTCCCGTAATTTATCTCTCTTTCCTTTTTAGCCCCCCAGGTTTCTCATGGTCTCGCTCTCCGCTCACTCCTTTCATCTCTTGTCTGTTGGTCCTCAGGCGCGGATCTTTAGGCACGTAATCGGGCTCTTTTCCAGCGTCTTTGGACTGTTGGGTGAAAGCATATTTCCTGATCACAGCGATCACCCGGCTGGTAATAACTCAAAAAATTACCCAGTATAACACTCGGGCATCACATTTTTTTTTCGGGCATCACATTTTAACTGTCGTGCCCGAGATAATCTCGGGCATGACAGTTAAAAGGTTAATACTATGTATGTTATTGCTAATCCTTAGATTTCATTTAGGAATAAAACAAAATTTTATGAAAAATTAATAAAGCGAAAAAAGACATTTACTCCGAAATTAAGAAAAAAAAATCACAAATCTGGATACGTTAGGACCATTGTAGACCTCGGACTGTCCGTAGGAACAGGGGTCAGAATTTTTGACCACACATTTTAGCAATTTTTTCCCCAGCAATTAGGAAAATGGAACGGATTTTTTCCCACGTTTGTCGGCGTACTTTCTCAGCAATTAGAGGAAGGAGAGCGGGTACATCCCAGCACCTTCAAGTTAATATGGGAGCAAAAGCGAGGAAGACGATATAATTAATATTTTAATTATAAATGGAATCATTTGCTCTTAGCACGTTCTAGTAATACACCTTCTAAATATTTGAAGATAAGTTCTAAGTTAATTACAACAGACACTAATCCACTTTAAATATCAAATTGACCAAATCGTCAATCTTAAATATTAATCAAATAACCTACGAATCACTCTCGGCTAGCTTTACGTTAATCACAAACTGCTATCCTTTAGCTTCTAACCTCTCTCTTCTTTCGACCCTAAAAGGTAATATTTAAATATAAGCCTTGATTTGCATAATTCGCATATTCTTCTTCGGGAGAAAGTTTTCAATAGAATAATATTTTAAAAAATAGTTTTTCCTCAAGAGGATTAGTAGGAGGTAAGCGAATAGACCCGTTACAATGTAAGTGTTCCGTATTTAGATCATATTCTTTACTATTATGCCAATGCCACTTTAGAAGAATAATAGTACGCATAGTATAATATTACGTGAAATATCTGTGCCATGTCAGTGACGTACATAAAGGGGGAGGAGAGTTCAGACCCTCCTGTAAATCCACAGATTTTTAATTTTTGGGACTAAGATTACAATTCGGTGCTTTCGTCTACGCATTTTTATTAAATTTTGTCCCGTTCCCCCACGAAAATAGTTTGTGTACGCCCTTGCTCCAAATTACGTTCAATACGTCCTCACACGTATTGAAAATTAAAATACAAAAGGGGTTTG
>BMAV01023788.1:0-163015 GCA_019973955.1 Trichonephila inaurata madagascariensis
CCCCCATATTTTTCTTGTGCTGGACGTAGAGGATGGACTGGCACATGGTGTTGTTTTCAAATGAGTCACGCGTCTGTTTGTTCATTGAAAGTCGCCGAACGCGATTGTGGCTTTAATGTGGTGACAAGTTGAATCCGGCCACATTAGCGGCATGCCACGGGGCAACGTAGCATCATGGTCTGATAAGGCATCCCGCATGATAGTAGACTTCTTTTTCTTAAGGAGGGTACTATGATGACTCAGCAATACATAGATGTGGTGGGGTTTCTCAATGACATTGCATTTCCCTCAGGGGTGGCCATTGTTCTTTACCAGTAGGGGCGGCTCTAGGGCCGGAAAAACCGGACCCCTGCCCGGGGCGGCATTCGGATCCAATTGTAGAAATATTTTTCTTGCTACAAAATTTTTATATATTTTCTGAAATATTATTGGTTGGAAATTTGGTATTTTATTTAACGTATCTTATTTCCTTATTTTGTACTCTGCATGTTTAATGCCAGTTTTCTTTTCTGTTGAAACTTGAAGGGTTCGAGGTGGGAGTACATGTTAAATCATGAAATTGGATGTATTTACGCATCTTCACTAGTGACTTTCTCCCCAGCCCGGAGTGGGGTCACAACGGACATTCCTTTCCCCATACGATGTCCTGTTTCAGTTATCCAAAAGGGGACAGGAGTAATTAGAGTTTTTGGTTGATAGAGAGCCACATCAGATGTTTTATTTTAGTCTCGAGTGTAGTTACAGCTATTAGTTGAAATAAATGCTTGTGACTCTTTTTCGAAGAAATTGGCCTGATGAAATGGGCGATTTCTTCTATTACATTTTACTCGTTTTAAATAATAACAGGTAATTATGTTCTTAATTTCAAATTATTTTGTATTTTTTGAGACTTAAAACAATATATATAGTTGTTATGCTCCCTTTTCGTTCGCAAAAATTATTCTATGTGTATATCGATGTGAACAATTCATCTTTTTTAAATATAATTTTTTGCTTTAGAGGGAGGGGCGGCATTTTCCATTTTTGTCCGGGGCGGCAAAAATACTAGAGCCAGTCCTATTACCAGCAACACCATGATTTCCAAAGGTGTAAACAAGAAGGAAGAGTTCAACTCCCATAGGTCGATAGATTTTTAATTTTTACCATAGAGATTACCCCTCAACGCTTTCACTAACGTACTTTTTAAAATGTACTCCCCCTTCCTCCTCGTGAATAAGTGATGTGTACACCACCTTTGACAACACATTACACTCAGCAACCAACGTGCTCTGAAAGAAGCGCAGATGCTTCCCTACACTCCCTTCTTTCCTGATGCCTCTTACGAATTGAACATTTCTGGAAAATAATTGGACGCCACTCGCATGTTCTGTCTTCTGTAGCAAATATTCTAAAGGTAATGGAAAGCTATCCTCAGGATGCGACCCATGCTGTTATTGATTATGTAAAACGCGCGGCTTTGTATAATGCCCTCTGTGGAGGTCCTGAAACCTTCTGTTTTTCTAGCTTTGTGTTCCGAGTATAATTTTAAAATAAATATCATGTTTGTTGCTGCCATGTATTGTTGCCACTCCCTTTGGTGTTGGATTTTCAGTGACAGATAATGTATAAATAATTTTATACTAAGTCACTAAAATAACTTAATTTAAATTAATTACGTCAATTATATTAAACGATACAGAGAAAAAAATAAGACATATCAATACAGAATCCATCTTAATGGCAAACAAATCACCAAGCCTAGGATTCAGTTAGAAGGGCTCTTTTTCTCTCGACGCCGATCTCTCTTTTACTTCACCAATACTACCAGGCTTAAATAAAAATTAGAAGAAAAAATATGCATTGCATAAATAAAAGAAAAGTAAAATATGTTGCAAAAGATTCTAAAAGATTCTGTAGGAGGTCTGACGAATGTTAAATATGTCGAGATTCACTGTTCCCGTGTTATCTGGATATAGAAGTTTGTTCAGTGGTATACCATCTTAGGTGTCGTCTTCGTCGTTTGAAACTTTACGATGATCGTTTTCAATAGCCCTCGTGTTGCTTTTAAACGTTATGGTACACTCATGTCCAAAATTAAGGTCACACAAACATGGTTTTCGACATAATTCGCGTAATTACTACTACTAAAATTTATAGAAAATGTATTTTATATATATTTTGAAGAAAGGATAGTGCAATATCAACGTCCGACTTAGAAAAAGTTGTTTAGCGTTAGTTTTTGTAGAACTACTGGATTTAGACCGTTTAGGCATCTGAGATTTTTACCTGTAGTTTTGTGAATATTGCATTCAAACGGACAAATTAGCCTGTTTACAAAGAAAATTTTAAAAAATTCCCTGTTTAAAATTGGTCCCTTTAAATGGAAGAAGAAATTGGGCCGGTTTAATAAAAAACCCCCAAAGGTTTTCCCGGGGTAAAAATATAACCGGAAAATTGGTTTGGGGGTTCCAAAAACAACCCTAAGTAATAAAAATTGGTATGAAAACAGGGGGAAAGGTTTACTCCTCCCCGGCTTGTCGGGAAAAAATTTGACAATTTCCCCCTTGGGCCTTTTTTAAAACCGTATGCCCCTTTTGGGTGCAATGGGGGGTTATTAAAAACCGAAAAAATCAGTCGTGAATCCCCACAAGAATGGGGGGGTCTTTTTTAGTGAAGGCCAGAGTTTCCCGAAAGGATTTCATTAAGCCTTAATCTGGAAAAAATGGAGCTCGTTTTATCCCCCCCTACGTAACAGAAATCGACAGATTTAGGAAAGGGTTGTTGCCGGGGGTGGCATAATTTTGGGAAGTTTTCCCTTTGTGTCTTCGATGAGGTAATGTCATCACAAAAGCGTGATAGGGATAAAGGCCCCTCTAAGTAGGGTGATTGTTCCGGGGTTCTAGGGGCCCCGGGACTATATTTTTATAAAATAATGCGTAGTCACCCAGACCCTACATTGTTGAGGGAATTTTTTTGAAGAGTACATTCCCCCGCATGGTCTCTGATCCCCAATCCTATTGAACATGTTTGGGAGGCCCGGGGAAGACCCATTTCTTACAGTAGCCCCCTTTTAGAAGGCCCCCATGGGGTTAAAAAGCCACGCTTTTCGAAGAAAAAACCTTGTTGTCAAAAACAAATTGGCATTTTCTCAAACAGTTTCGGGAATCTTTGTGAAACTTGAAAGGTACATGGTCCCCACACTCCATATTTGAAAATTTTTCCAAAATTGTTTTTCTCGGGATTCATGATTTCACATTTTTTGATATCCCCTGTATTTTAATACACATTTAAAAATCTTTCCGTTTTTTTATACTGCAATTTTTTTTTCTCACATTTGATATGTCTCTGTACAAAATTTTTTGGCATAGTGAATATTTCCCTCAGTTTTCAAGGATTTTTTTTGTGACCTTAATTTTGGAAGGTGTAATAAACAATCAAGCAGGGCTATACCCAAACCCTTTACGCATATCTTAGTGCTCATTGATTTACTATTTTTTCTTGAAATTATTTTTTTCACTTATATTTCCCAAAACTTTTAGAGACATGATGAATGGGGAGTGTTTGGCCCCTGAATTTATCCACTTTAGGGTAGATAAAGAAAATGATGAGTTGGGAGACAAAAAAAGATATTTTTTTTTTTTTTCTAACTTCTGAATTATACCCAGTAAAGGTGGGTAAAGACGGCTTTTTCTCCCATCATAGTCATGAAAATTAAAAAGCATTTATTGGGCCTTATTTTTATATTTTTTTGAACCTTGGGGATTGATTTTTTTTTTTTCCCAAAAATATTTAAAAAAAAATAGCAAGTCACATAAAAAAGTCATCAAACTTGGAAATTCATTTTGTTATTTTTAAAACACTTTTTCCAATTTTTTATTAAAAAAATTTTAAACACCACTTTTTTTTAGTCTCTCAAATACCACAAATAATAAGGCTTTTTTAAAATGACATTCTTTTTTTTGGGGGATCGAGGGGGGGTTTATGTGATACGAAACCAAAAAGGGTTGTCCCAAAAACGGTCAGATTGTTTGCAGCTTTTAGAAAAAAATGGACCTAGTACCCAAAAAAACCCCTTCCCCGGGTAAACAAGCACAGTTGTTCAGAAGAAGCTAACGAGACATGTTTTTGGGGTCACCGATTCTTTTTTTAGGGAAGGGGCAAACGGCCCTAAGGGGGGAAGCTTTAAAAAAATATTATTACAAATGTCCAAAACCCATATATTGGGGTTATATTAAAAAACGTCAGTGCAATTTTTAAATTTTTTCCACCCCGCAAGACTTAATATTGAGGACGACAATGTTTAATTTAAAAAAATACTAGATTTAGTGAAGAAGCCTTAATTAATTACAACAAACAGTTGAAGAAAATGGTGGGAAGAAAAAAGGGGGATATGGACCCTTAAATTTAAATGACTCTGATCTTCCATATTTTTTCCCCGGAAATTTAAAAAGGGAAAGGGGCATTTTTAAATCTAGTAAAATATCAGCTTTAAAAAAGCCTGATCATACCTCCGAACATTTTAAACAAAAACGGGGCTGTCCTTTTTTACGTAAATCGAGAAGATTCCTCTGTTGTTTGACTCCAGTTTAGCCTGGGTACACAAGTTCAAAAAAAATATAACATATGGATAAAAAACAGGTATAGGCCCCTTTAAACCCAATTTGGGGCAAACAAGGGAGGGGGGCCCGGGGGGGGAACCCCCCCCCAAAACCCTTTTATTTTTTTCCCCATTATTAAAAATTCTAAGTATATAGTACGTAAAATTTAATTGGATTTGTTATTAATGATTAGTTTTTTTAATTTAAAGCTAATTATCTATTCAATAATTAAGGTTTTTTATTGTGTTTGTTCCCAAAAAAACGACAAAAACAAAACAGCATGATACAAGAATGGTGAAATTTCGACCCCATTTAAAAATTCCCGTTTGCGCTACTGGTCATAATCCCAAAAATTGAGGGGGTATTGTCGGGGAAAAATTTGTGCTAGAGTTTTGGTTTTTCTGTGCACATGTTGCATTTGTCTTTTTAAGGGATTTCTGGCGCCATAATCACACTCTGACAAAAACACCAAGTCTTGGACACACTTTTAGACGCTGCTACTGGATGCTTGAGTGACGATTCAGCCAGTGAAAACGAGGAAAGAAATATAATCGAAGACATTTGTTACAAATAGTTTAACACTGTTATTTTTTTCCCTGTTTTCTCTATTTAATATAGAAGATTTTTTGAAAAAAAAATCTAGCATTTTCATTTTGACAGATTATTAGTGTTAAAAAAAAAAACATAATATAAATTTGCCGATGGGTGAAAAAAGACTGATCTTTAACCACCTCTTTTTATAGCACAATTACATTAAACGTGCTGGTATTGCCGTCATTTCACTACAGACACCTATATTTCAATCAAAAAGGCTAAGAAATTACAACTCTTTTTTAATTAAACAAGCCCGTGACCCTGATCACTGCTAATAAAAATTCTTATATAGTAGGACACTGTTTATTTATTTATTTACTAATACTACTCAATAACAAACGAGGAAGAAAGCTTTCAAATTTTCTAGACTTATGAACATACTCGACGTAAACATAAAAAATGATTTTGTGAATTCTCATGAGTGCGAATAATGAAAAATACCGGATATAAATTCACAAATTCATTCTTAAAATCATCAAATAAAACGTGAAATTTTGCCTACCTTTTCATTCTTGGTCGGAAGAGAATGTTATAAATTTACGATCACTTGAACAGCTTTTTATCCTAAATCCAGCACTTATCAGTGTTTTTTTGTGATATTCCATCGTATATGGCCGTAGGTAACATGCAGGTATGTCACAATCCGAACACTGAAAAGAGATTTACCTTTGTAAAAAGAAAAATATTAACACATCTTAAAATTAAAATACAGCAAACCTCAATGCTAGTTAAAATATTTTTCATTTCATTGTTTAAAGTGATTCATTAAAATCCCTTGCTAATTATGTTTCCCTATAACGAATGAACTTTTAATTTTTGACAATCTAGAGTATCGATGTTTTTTTAAATTAAAACCTTAATCGAGATTTTTAATGTGATAAATTTAGTGAAAGTAAAAAAGCAATATTTTCTACTGTGAAATCTCATAAAAATGTCAAAAATACGCCTCATCACTTAATATAATTTCGTGTAAAATCTTCAATTACCACCCAATGTATGCCTGATAATCCATTCATAATGTAAACTTAGTTGCTTTCAGAAAACAATGAATTTTTAATTGGCTTGAAATCTTTCAAAGATTAAATGTTTAGTAACGTTACGCTTAAATGCAGTATGAAGGTTATTGGTGACGAACCTCGTAATTTTGAACCAGGGTTATTGCATGATGGGAAGTTAAAAAGTAAAGGGACATTTGCAGTTTCTTGGGTTTAGCAACAGCACTAGTATCTAGCGCTGAAGGAAGGGTAGTTGGCAACACTTCTATACAAAGTATCACTCGTATTCCCTCGTAGTCATTGGAGTGTAGCAAACCATTCAACAGTGCAGATCCATAATCAATCTGCACCAAGGAGGAAAAGAGGGCAGTGATTCGCTTTTGTTTGCTGATGGTGTGAAAATGAACTAGATCAGGGATGGCGAACCACTGGCACGCATTCCCTACATGGCACGTGACACAATATTTTGGGCACGCTAGAGGTCAAAATGGTTTGCATTTTATTTCAAAATAACAAAGTTCACTATGAAGTAACACGGACAAACATGAGTGATCAGTCGAGGTGGGCCGGGGAGCACACTCGTTTGTTATTGTCTTGCCTTAATTACCTCATGGATTACAATTGCTTATGACGTAAAGTTTGTCTACTCAAACAGCATAGTCAATTTCTTTGACACAACTTGCATTTTAAAGTTTATTTGTGTTATATTCACGATTTTTAAGTGTTATTTAACATGGCTGGTTCAGCAAAAGAATAAAAAGGGCAAGATAGTAAAAGTGTAATGATAATTTCAAATTTGGTGAATATAGAAACATGGCATTTTTAGTAAAGGCCACAAAGCGGTGTGTGTTTTAACTTATGAGATAGTGGTATGCATAACTTCGTCTGTAAAACGGCATTTTGAAACAAATCGCAAATTCTCTTGTCAAAAAAGTGAACCACAGCAAGAATAATTAATTGCTTAAAACCGATTGGCAGAGGACTCCAATGGAGCACCTGCCTTCTACTAAAAGTAATACCTTACAATCCTAATATAAGTTATTTATCATTCATAATCTGCAACAACAGAACTCACACTAATGTTCCTTTAATTTGAATTGCACACGTATAACTAAAACATTTGCAACTATACAGTGCAAAAGGTTTTTTTTTTGTAGTAAATAGAATTTTGTGTTCTTAGTATATTTAGTTTTATTATTTTCCCAATAATCATAAGGCAAAATTATTTGACGACACGTCTATACCTCATTAAACGCTTCTTTAGAAAAAAATGGCACGTTGATCCATAAAGGTCAGCCACCCCTGAACTAGATACTAACCATCATTATACCTTTCCATTCCTACATCCCAACGACTTACACATCGTCCTTCAATGGTTGACGTTGGTGGACTGCTCAATGTTTCGTCGTCACATAAAGAAGTACTTCCCTGTTTGAAGCGCTCTATACATTCGAAGACCTTGCTTCACGATAAACAGCCGTCACCATACTGCACTTGCACGCGACGAATAATTTCTGAAAGTTTCATTTTCCACAAACCAAAGCGAATCGCCGTCCTCCTTGGTGCAGATTAACAACGGAGCCGCCATGTTGAAAGGTCTGCTACACTCCAACGACTACGAAGAAAGACGAGTGACCTGATGTATAGAAGTGTCCCTTATTCAGGGCTTGATATAGCACTGTTGTTAAACCTTGAAAAAGAAATTGCAAAAGTCCCCTCATTTTTTATCTTATCCTCGTATATGTAGATACAGGTAAATGTTTTAATAGGAAACAGTGACATTTAGTATATTTTTTAAATGCATATAGGCAAAAGTCTAATGAGCCGCAACCGTTTAAGCCAGTGCTTCTCAAAGTTGCAATACTCGCGACCCAATATTCAATCATTATTTTCATCGCCCCCCTCATACAATAACAATGTACTGAATTCAATCATACTATGACGCTAAAACTACGATATGACTTTAACCTCTTAAGCACCCCCCGTGTATATAAACGTCTCGCTAAGCCAAAGCTTTTATTTCTCCAGACGTATATATACGTCTTTCCGAAGTATGATTTTTTCTGTGTACTGCTATCCGTAAAATTACTCTTCAAGACTTTAGCATGCAATAAAAGGACCTTGACAATGTTTGCGAAGGATTTACTTATTCCAGATTATTTTGCCCCTTTTTATTCCTCCTCCCCAATACATCCATACGCGTGCCTACGTGGAAAACGGTTGTTTGGAAGCGAATCCAGAAACTTATGATCGCATAAGGTTTAATTTTGAACCGTACAAAAATTATCAAGATAAGTGTTAATTTTTGTTATAAAATATATATATGACAAACCTATAGTGTCACTGGTAAATTTAAAAAACTTGTTTTTTAAATTAGAATTGTTAAATTTAAATTTTAAAATACATTGTGTAGCACTGATATATTTATAAGTGTAATATATCAGTGTAAATGTGTATTTATTTTTTATTATGTCAGAATGTATTTTGTTTGTTTACTTTCAGTAAATTAATAATTTTTTTAAATAATCTTTTGTTCTCGACTTTTCAACATGCTCGCGACCCCCTTGTAGAGTTGTCACGCACCCCAAGGGGGGCGCGCTCCGCAGTTTGAGAAAACACAGGTTTAAGCAAAGATCAACACATGGTTCCCTAGTTTAGGCTAAAAATTTTGCTTATATTTTCTGGTTCGAAAGGAAACTACGTAATGGACAGTAATACTCCTACTTACGTGGACCCGGAGTTACGCGATTTTCATATCTCGTTAATTCGTCTTTTGTTTGAGAAAAAAAAATTGGTAAAGTAATTGAAGTTGTTGAACTTGCCAGGCAAATAAATTTAGAAGTGGATAATAGGTTCGTTCAAGAGAACTGTTGGATTCCCAATGAGAGTTACTAATTGATGAACTGGTAGAAATGTATAAGTAGAGCAAGACATTGAAGAACCTGAGTCTTTAGACCCAGTTCAATCAGAAGATCGAATGACGGTTCGGAATTAGACAGAAGCCCTCAGTTTAATTGAAAAGGGGCTGCAAACGATCAGCTTTCTTTTCAACGAAACAAGGAATAAAAGAAATATTAGCATACAAGGAGGAAATTTTGCGGGGTGGGGGACCTTTGAGCCGGCAGACTATTTTGTTAGATTTTAGGAAACCTTCCATATTAAAAGACTTCGGTTTGTAATTTTCTATTTGTGTTACCTAGGATTTTATGAAACATTTTTTTTCCTAAATTATTATTTTCTTTCGTCTCTGGTCCCAAATAATAATAATTTACATGTATTTATGAAGCCCAGTGGCAGTGTACCGTGCTTCCACGCCACAGGTCCGGGCTTCAAACCCAGGTTGGACACGGTCGACTCAGCCTTTTATCCCTTCAGTGGGTCGATAAATGAGAACCAAATTTGCTTGGGAACTAAACACTGGGGGTTTCCCTTCAGACTGACCACCTGATCAGAACATCTGCTCATGCACCTCAGCGCCCAAGGTTACATAAACTGATGGAAACAGTAGCCTTTGGCCCTCTAAGGGCTGTTGCGCCACTGAGTTTTATATGTATTTATAGGCGAAATTATACCCCGACTTACGCGGTTATCACTCAAGCTCACCTACCACGTAAGTTTGGGGTAGTTCTGTACCTTAATGCTGATGAAATCTGAATAATAAAATAACGTATAACAAGATACGTTATAGCTTTACACACAAATATTTGACATAGTGTTGTTGTTGTAACTTATGCCACCTGATCGAGATTAACATCAGATCAAGACCCACGAAATTCATCACGGCTAAGGGCTAGATTTTTATGCCTGTCGTAACCCTTAGCTTTGAGCACGACGCAGGTGACTGTACGATCGATTTTGCTCGGTTCCACACCAATTTTGAGGAAGAACATCCTGGAGGTGGTCAAGGGCTTCCCACCACTCTTCCCCTTCTACCAACCTCAAGAGAGGACTTGCGGATCGATGGCTGTTTAGACTACCCCCATGCCGCGAAGGCACTCTACATTTAGAAACATCCATGCCTTCTCCGGGATTCGAAAACAGGCCCTACGGCACCACAGTCAGCGTCAATAATCACTATACCGGATAGGCAGCATTTGACATTGTAAACATTACTATTTAATGTGTCCTTAATATTATGTTTAACAATCATTAAGTTTCTGGTTTTAAATACAGATTTTGTAAATATTTATGTAGACATCTCTTACCTCAAAATTTTTTCTCCAATGGAGAATTGAAGAAAATTCTTCCAAGAAAGAAAAATACGGAGAATCCAATAAAAAAAGAATTGCTGTTTCACCTCCTTCTACCATTAGATCATACAATTTCTGATAAATGTCTTGTTTGTCACGGAATAAATCGAAACAGTGGACGCAAAACATTTTATTCACGTCAATCCATTGGGTAAGAGTTTCACTAGAAAAAAACGTTTATGTTAAATTATTGCAGTACAACAGAGATTTTTAAGCAATATTTTTTTTATCTTTACGAGTTTCATTTTGTGATATCTTTTTTTTTTGATTGATACATTTTAGATAATAATTAATATTTAACACTAGGTTTATCCATTTTGATAAGTTTTGGGTAAATTAGGGAATATTAACGTCGCATTGTTCACCAACAGAGGGGTTTGGTGACGGACCTCGTAATTTTGAACCCTTATTCCGACTAAACGTGGTTTACGACCCCATGTTCTATAACAGTGGTTCTCAAGCTTTTTCACCTCATGAAACCCCATGAAGGTGCTTTCGTGGAACCCCTAGAACTAGAAAGCGTTTTCGTGGAACTCCATTCCATACACATACTTAGAAGAAAATATCTCAAAATAATATTTACAGTAGATCAACACACGTTATAGGCACTTTATGTAAAGGCAATTAAAAAAAGTATCGTATTCCTCATAAAAATTATAATCTAATTTTTTAATATAATTTTACTCATTAATAATATTAATTTGTGATCCAAGTGTCGCTTATCCATGCATTATTTAATAACTGGGATACGTGCTTGCCTTTTTTCACACAAATTGTCGAAGTGTAGGTCTATTGAGATTAAATGCAATCGCATTACTTATTCAGAGAGTTTAATTTGCTTCTTTGTTTTTGTAGCCCACTCACGTTGAGAAATATATTTCCCTTAAGGTATCCGACTACGTTCGGAACCGTGATTTTAAAAAAGAGCATGAAGGGATAAATTTCATTATATTTAGTGTCAGATTAGAATACATGTATAAAATTATTTTAAGGATATTTTGACAAAAAAAAATTTAAATGCAATATTTCGGCAAAAAATTAACTTAGAATAACATTTTTTCAAAATGTTCTCCTTTTAATGAAAAAATGCTTCTATTAACAATATTTTGCCTGTAAATAGCTCAGACACTCTGTACAGAGGCTCAACTGTGATTTTGAAAAATTCATTATTTTCAAGTTACAACCTATTGGGGAAATAATTATCGGAGTTTTTTCTGCTTAAATCTCTCCCCTTTGTTGTGTGTCGTAAAACATGGATTAACCCACTACTAAGTTATATATTTTCAAAATTCTAGTTGAGCTTACCTCTGTACAGAGAGGTCTGTGAGCTATATACAGGCAAAATATTATAATAGAAGCATCTTTCACAAAAGGAGAATATTTTGAAAATGGGTCATTCTATGTTCATTTTTGTCAAAAATAGTGTACTTAAATATTTATTGTAATACTATTCTAAAAAACAATTTTTATATACATTTTTCTATTAATCTAAGTGACACTAAATATCAAATATTATCCATCTATACGCTTTTTGCAAACTCACGGTTCGAACGTAGTCGGATACCTTAAACACAATACTCTGAATGGCATTAAAATGTTTATAACTGTATGAAACCCTGTATTTCGTATGAATTTTCAATCTAAAATTTAGATGCTGTTCTTGTTAAATTTAGACTATATCTTCAAATGTTTATATGTTGATAAGTTGTTTCTTCTCCTTCATTATAAAGTGTTTTACAAATAAAAAGGTGAATTTTCCATTAGAAAACTATTTAGTTTTATAAAGCAGTTTATTAACATAAGATTAGGAATTATCTTGTGGAACTCGAAATAGAGAACAATAGAATATTATTCTCAATCTAGTAGGAAGTATATATATACAAAAATAAACATTTTAATATTAATTTATTACATCTAATAAAGTTTAAAAAAAAGTTGCATAATAAAAGTTGTTATTATACGTAGGCTGTTCAATAAGTAATAAGACTAATTTTGCTGCCACGAAACCACTCATCGGAATGTTAATTTCTGTGACATAAGAAAAGTTTGGTGTCTGTATTAACAAAAGATACCGATAGATGGCGTGTACAGACTCGTTTTCTTGAGTATCACGTGCTCGAACTGAAGCGAGTTTGCGGGCGCCTACGAGACGCGTCCAGCTGTCGAAATGGAAACAAAAATCAGCATCGGAGACCTTTGCTATGATACGATATGATTAAAGACTGAAACAAGAAGGTGACAATATCTTAAAAGGCTTCATGACAGCAGATAAAGCTTGGTTGTTTCACTGATGCAAACATAAAAAACAGTGAATGGAAACATCCATCTTCACCTACTCCCAAGAAAGCAAAAACTGTGAAATTGGCTGGTAAAAATATGACCATAATTTCTTTGATTATGAAGAAATTGTGCAGCAACACGCTGTCCAACCCGGTACTACAGTAAACGGCTCGTACTACGCGAATGTCCTGCATACAATGATACAGCACGTTAAAAGGAAACTTCCATTGCGCCGAAACGGCTTCCTATTGCACCATGACAATGCCCGACCATATATTGCTCGTTGCGTACTGGATGTTTCGCAGCAGAACAAGGTAGAGATTTTATACCACACCCTCCATACAGTCCTGATAAAACTCCATGTGATTTCTGGCTGTTTCCTCAACTTAAGAAACCATTACGAGGCAAACGTTTTGCAAGCAACAAAGCATGTGTAAAGGCTGCGGGGGCGATTTTTGATAAAGCTCTCACAAAACCGTTTTGTGTTTTTTAAGAAGTGGACAGAACGTTGGGAGATAAATGCATTACGTACCACAGAAGATATTTTGAAAAAGACCATGTAAATGATGACGATTCTTTTTTTCTTATAATTTTAGTCTTATTACTTGTTGAACAGCCTTCGTATATAAGTAAAATTTTCAGTTTTAATGAGTAGGACGAGCTATAGATACTTGTAACTATATAAACTTGATAGAGAACGTGTGTGAATCCATTTTGAATATATAATTATTTCCTCTCGATTTTTTCATTGTGACTCGTGGAACCCCTGTGTACGCTCCATGAAACCCCAGGGTTCCGCGGTAAACAGCTTTGGTACCACTGTTCTATGGTGATTTGTCATCCCCATACTGCTTACTATCTACCTCTGAATCTGTCGGTCGAATTCGGCAACATCTTGTAAAGGAACAGGAGAGCTATTGGCGACGCAGTTTGAGTGAGTGAGTGATTTTGGGTTTTATTGGCGCAAGAGCCGATTTCGGCTATACTGCATAAACAATTTTAATTTCTATAAAAAAATTTTTTAAAAGTTAGAAATTTAAAAATTATAATTTATATTTTTAAGCATAAAAATTAATTAAATTTTTTAAAAATTCATATTATATGTTACATTTATTAAAAGGCCAAAGTTGGAAATACATTGTGCTGGGGTGTTATCCCCACCATGTCGAAAGAAATGCATTAGTAAAAATTAAATTGATACTCGACAGAAATGTAAAATTTTGTAGTAAAATTCAAATTGAGTATGTTGCAAGATGTTTTAAAAAGTTACATTTTTCTTAAAATTTCGATTTTTCTGTTACGGGTTGGAGTCAGCGTGTGGGAGTATTATTACGTTTCCAATCACAACTGTGCCACCATTCTTCCGAAAATTTTTTCCCTCTCCAAGGATTTATTTTCCTTTGGTGATTCCACCTCTTCTTCAACATCGTATACAAGCATGTCTTCGTCTGATGATTCTTGTATGGGTAGTAGCTTTTTAGGTTTCTGAGGCGTCAATTTTATGTCTATTTCGGAGGTAAGGCTTCTTTCGGACGTCTTTTCTTGCGATTTTACACAGAAGTTTTTTGCATTCTGGGATGGAGAAGGTGTAATTATTGGATACAGGGTTTCAGTTTTCAGCAACGGGACATGTTTTGGATTGGTAGGTGTAAACATTGATACAGTGGTTGAGAGTGAGTGCTTTATTAGATGAAGAAATGCGGTAGATGTAGATAAACTATTATTAGATGTGGTGGGCGTAGTGTCTATTAAAGGAACAGATAGTTGAAATTCTGATGACGATGTAACTGTGACAGAGATGTGGGTGGTAAGAGGTTTGCTTGAGTTGTGGTTGATGATTTGTTAACTACAGGAATTTTTGGAAGACATTAGTTTGGAATGGACACTAAGTTTTTGGCAGTAGTTTTAAAGGCGGGCATACTATTTTCGTAATATTTTCATCAGTTTGGGTTATTTGTGGTTACAGATGAGGTTTTTGACAGCTTGTGCGTATGTTTGGGACAACTGTGGAGCTATTAATTTCCGTGCTTCTGCATATAAATATTTCTATTTGTTTTAATTTCTGGAATTTCTTTTTCTGTTTTCCATTTGGAGCATAATTTTGAGTCTGATGGAATGGGACTGGGAGCAATTAATGCATTTTGGTTCCAAGAGTACAATCCGATGGAGGAATGTCAACGGATGCACATCTGGAACATGTTAATTGACCGCGGCAGGAAGTTTGAGAGTGTCCGAACCTCTGGCACTTAAAACAGCGCAGAGGGTTCGGTATGTAGGGACGAATCTTACAGTTTAAGTAACCTGCTTTTATTGTAGACGGAAGTTTAGGGTTATTAAATGATAGTATTAAATGTTTTGTAGGAATTATTGTATTATCTTTTTTTATAGTAATTCTTCTGACCTGAATCACACCCTGATCAGAGAACCCATCAAGGATTTCCGTTTCAGGAGTGCTCAACAAGTCAGGTTCAGAAATGACACCTCGGGAAGTATTAAGTGACTTGTGAGGACTTATTGTTACAGGAGAATCAAGAAAAGATTTGGCTAGTAAAAGACTTTGTTTGGAGAGCAGAGTTTGTTTCAATTAATAAATCACCGGATCTTAAACGTTTTACTGACTTAGGTTCGCCACCTATTCCAATTAGTGCTTTATGAATAGCAAATGGCGATTTTTACACATATCATTGTTTGGCAGGATAAAATTAAAAATCGTGAATTTTTAGCAGTTTCATCGACGTTAGGTTTGTTGGGTAATACGAGGCCTTTACGGGCACAGCAGTATTGGATCCATAACAACGCGTACCGCATCCTGGCGTGCCTCCCACCCACCACGAGGTCCAATAGGGAGGCAGTGTGCCGGTCAACTGGCCAAATCCAGGCACGGCGCTTGCAGAGTACGCAGAGATAGTGATACGGTCAGGGTGAGGATCCAACGGGTAAACCCACGACACCCTTATCTGCAGCACTAACCCTACAGCAGTGTCTCTTCAGGGGACACCGAAGAGTACTACCAGCCGATTGACAGGAGCGGGCTCACTCCTGCCACCCGTCTACAGTGAAGCGTGGTGGGCCAAAGGGAACGCAGAGGTATCCCTAGGCCACTAATCTCTCCCTCCATACTGGAGAAGCGTGGGCAAAGGGAACGCAAAGGATCCCCAAGAACACCATTTTCCCCCTTACGGGACGCCGCACACGGCGGCAAACATGCAGGTCGGAAAACCAACGTTGTTAGTCGAAAACAAATAAAGTAACATAATCAATATAGTAAAATAAATACTACGAAAAAGAAACTAAATTAACACCAATATAAAATGTAAACCATAATATGTTGAAGTAGTAAAACGTAAGTTTTCATCAGAAAAAACAAAAATTTAGACATAGTTCATTTTGTTAGATTGGTCTGTGGTCTAGACGGGAAAAGAAGAAAAGGGGAAATTTGAATGGCAAGAAGAAAGGGCCGAAAATAGAGAAAGATCACTAGGGGTACCCTGGGTTCGTGAAGCCCATGTTTACTAAGACAGTAAACCCCTTAGGGAGAGAGGAAAAGATCACTAGGGTACCTCGGGGCGTGAAACCAGACTCACCTAAAGGGTGAGCCCCTGAGGGCGACGCAGTTTGAAACACTGTCAAGTAATGAGAATGACACTTGATACATACTCTTAACTTTTTACACCACAGCAACAGGACTTGAAGCTCTTACAGATTTAACGTGCATCAGCCTCTTAAGCGGCAGGTCTTCAGTGGCACTAGGGCTCGAACTCACGACATGTCGTCCACGAGTTTGTTACCATAACCAGTAGACTACAGCAACAGCCAATTAAATGAGGAATACGTATTTTTAATATTTTAAAATCAGTTGTGTATATCACCGGGATGGGCATTAGGGGTGATCGCCTTTATAAGACCTAAGATGTACATGCTAAAAAACATTGCGGAACATTAGGCCCCAGCTAGACTGAGGTAAAATCGGCTTTTCACAATTGATGCAACTGCGTTGACCGAAGCGAATGATTCGATAAATGTGTAGATGACACATATACCTACACCGGAATGAATGAGTGAATATTAACGTTGCACTGTTCAGCTACACGAGAGCTTTGGGCGACGGATCACGTAATTTTGAACCATGGTCAAGTGACGTGGACAACACCTGAGCTGGCACCCCCTCTCTCCTGACTACCCCACCTCACCACACCAATGGGAGGATGTTGGAGCTCTCGGAAGATTTAACGTGCATCGCACCCCTACACGGTGGGTGTTTAGTGGTACTGGGCTTGAACTCGTGACAAGCCAGCCACGATACGATACCTTGGCCACTCCAGTGGGTGGACCGTAACAACTAAAAAAACTCTAGAAGTACCCCGTACACTGGAAAAATCCACCCACCTCTGGTATATCAAGACTATAAATGAAGATGCTAAATGGTGAATAGTACAAGTCTTAGGGACTCTGTGTGAAAAGAAAATGCACAAACCCTTTTATTATAACGCCTTCGTGAAATTCATCACAGGTATCTGAGGTCGTTTCATCAGTATGTTCACCCTTTGAATTCATAAAGTCTATGTCGACAATTTTCTTTATGTTAGGAAATATTTCTAAAAGCTTTTCACTTAGATCTCCAAGTCCGCAGCTTATGTGCATGATGGTGTCATTGGTGAGATCACCCCAGTTAAAATCACGAGCAGAATTCTTATAAAAATCGAATGCATCCTTTTTTATCATCTGAAGTAGATTTGAGTAAGGAGTTTCATCCATTTTCTTTCTAAGCATAAGGTTAAAAAGAACAAAGATGTGGAGGTGAAGTTTTAAAAATATGATTATTTTCATAGATGTATTTGGTATTTACGTATTATACCGTCGGCTAATTTCTTCGAGCGAAAAGACATTGCCAATTCAAAACATGTCGCCAAATGCTGTCATCGTTATTATTGTGCTGAAATGAGTGTGAGAACGGTTACCACTTTTGGCTGTATTTGGCGACGTCTTTAGATTTGATGAAATTGTGGTCGACGGTATAATACGCAAGCACCATATAATTTTATAAGCAGAATTTTAATCATTGATTTGACATTAAATTTAAAGGGAAAAAAATTTCGCTTGAAGAATTTGTAAAATATTAATTTTTAACTTTCCGAAAAAGCGAGAAATTTCCCAAAAAGCAATATCTAAAATATATCTAAAATAATTTTATTTGATATACCGTGGTGAAGAACACTATGTGATATTAGAATTGAAATAAATCACGAGATAAAAATTGTTTCCACAATTATTGGTCGTCCTAGATCAGGAGTGGCGAACCTTTATGGTACAACGTGCCATTTTTTCTAAAGAAATATTTAATGAGGTATAGACGTGCCGTCAAATAATTTTGACTTGTGATTATTGGGAAAATCATAAAACTAAATACTAAGAACACAAAACTCTTTATTTACTACGAAAAAAATACCCTATGCACTGTATAGCTGTAAATGTTTTAGTTATACGTGTTATTCAAATTAACGTAACATTAGTGGGAGTTCTGTTGTTGCAGATTGGATGACAAATAACTTATATTTGATTGTAAGATGTTACTGTTAGTAGAATGCACACATGCTTAATTGGAGCCATCTGCCAATCGGATTTTAAGCAATTAATTATTTCTGCTGTGATTCACTTTTTTGACGAGAGGATTTGCTATTTGTTTCAAAATGTCATTTTACGTACGATGTTCTGCATACCAGTATTCTAGAACATAAAACACACAACGCTTTGTCGCCTTTTAACGCCATATTTCTAGATTCACCAAATTCTATATTCTCTTTTACACTTACTATCTTGCCCTTTTTATTCCTTTGCTGAACTAACCATGTTAAATAACGCTTAAAAATCGTAAAAATAACACAAATAAACTTTAAAATACATTTGATACAATGGAATTGACTATGCTATACGTAGACAAACTTTGATCATAAGCAATTGCCACGACGTAATTAAGGCGGAACTAATTTGATAACGGGGTAATAGCGCCAAGTGCTGCTTGACGTGATAAAGATCACGCCAAGCAGCGCTTCTTGTTGCTGGAATGAAATCCAATATGGCGGCCTAGCGGTAATTTAATGATGCACAATAATTTAAAAGAATTGTTTTGAAATAAATTGAAATGTATTTAAAATAAAAGATATAGGAAGAGATTGAGAGTAACCTAGATCAATCAATAAATAATTAATATTATGTAATAAAAAGTAACATGAACTAATAATAGTATTATAAGCAGCATATAATAATCTTATAACATTATTTTATCGTAATTATATATAATATTCATAAAATACGATTTTATAACGGTTATTAGAAATAATAATAATATAATTAAATAGTAATTATTAAAAAGAATAATCGTCGAATTGTAAAAAAATAAAAATAATGCATAAGAGAACTCGTAATACATAACTATAAATAAACATAAGAATATTATCTTATTTATAGTTAATTATAATTAAATACTAATTATATTATAAATAAATAACAATATTAATTATAATTAAATAAGATAATAATTATAATTAAATAATTATTATAAATAACAAAATATGTAATAACATTTATAAATAAATGCTAAAAGAAACAATTATAAATAACGAATATTATATGATGATTACACATAGTAATAATTGCATTTTTTTTCATTATGAATAAAATAATTACATAATGTATGTTAAAATTAATTTAGAATATCAATTACAAAGTAGTGAAAGCTTGCAATATGAAACTTGCACTGCAAGTTCCTTCAACGAGTATCATCGAACTAAGAACGTAAAAAAAAAAACATTTTTAAAACGAAAATAAACTATTTATAGCGATAATTAAAAGCGCAACACTTATTCTCTTAAGAAAAAAATATTCTAGTACTCACTCATTTTAGATATATACATATTCGAAAATTGCCCAGAATTAAAGAAAAAACGCAAAGAATAGAAAAATTAAACTGAAAATGGTTAAATTTTTAAAGATATCGTCTGAAATTAAAGGGTTACAGCGGGAAAAAAAGAATAAAAGTTATTTCTATATAATATACGTTATCCCCATGGCACAACCACATCGACAGACGATAAAAATATTAAGCTAACTTGTAATATTAAGCTAGCTTGTAATATTATCGCCCATCTTGGCGAACATATACAACAGCTTGGCGCTACTACCCCCGGTATCAAATTAGCACCTTAAAATTTCATATAAAAATCTTACTTAAAATAAAACTTTTTATAATGCACAAATATATAAAGTACATTCAAAATGAAATTTTTAGGATTGATCAGTCAGCTTACCTTTAAGTTATAAAAACTCTATAAGGATACAAATATTTGTATTTTAGAGAATCGCATTATAAAAATGTTCGTAATTTAAAAGCCGTTTTGTAAGAAGTATTAAGTATTTGTGTATTAAGGCTACTATATAAAAATGTTTATATATTAGGTTTGCACACAACACACACACATCACATAAGATACAAAATCGTATTAAAGATTATATTGATTGTTTGTTTGATTAATAATTCTAAATTTCATTTTATTTCCATTTACATCATCTAAAAAAGCTAGTCAGGGCTTACCTTTGCGACCGCGGTAGTCTAGTGGTGAAGGTCATGAACTCGTGGATGGCGTGTCATGAGTTCGAACCTAGTACGCTGAAGACCCGCCGTGCAGAAGAAGCCGATGCACGTTAATTATGTCGAAGCTCAATTGTCTCCCATTTGTGGTGTGTGGAAGTCAGAAGAGAGGCGTACCAGCTCAAGTGTAGTCCTCGTCATTTGACCATGGTTCAAAATTACGATTTCCGTCACCAAAAGCCCTCGAGTAGCTGAACAACGAGACGTCACTATTCACTTACATATCTTACCTGTGTGGCGTGAGTGAGTGAGTGAATATTAACGTCTCACTGTTCAACTACACGAAGGCTTTTGGCGACGGACCGCGTAATTTTGGACCATGGTCAAGTGACGTGGACGACACCTGAACTGGCATCCCCCTCTCCTAACTACCACACCACACCAATGGGAGGACGTTTGAGCTCTCGATAGATTTAACGTGCATCGCTCCCCTACACGGCGGGTCTTTAGTGGTACTGGGCTCGAACTCGTGACAAAGCCAGTCACGATCCGATACCTGGACCACTCGGCTACCACGGCCACCTTTCCTGTGTGGCAGCGGTAGTCTTGTGGTTATGGTCACGAACTCGCGACCAGAGTGTCGTGGGTTTGAGTCCTGGTACAATTAAGTAATCACCATGTAGAGGGGGTTGATGCAGGTTACATCTGTCGAAATTGAATGTCCTCCCGTTGAGTATAGTGTGGTAGTTTGAAGAAAAGTGTGCCAGATCAGGTGTCGTCCTCGTCATTTCACTGAGGTTCAAATGACGAGGTCTGTCACCAATAGCCCTGGTATTGCTTTACAGTGCGACGTTAATGAAACTTTCATTCTCCTCGGGCGTACCTTTGGCTGCGGTAACCGAGTGGTCATGTCGCGCATTCGAAACCTAGTGCCACTGAAGACTCACCATTTAAGAGGCTGATGCACATTAAATCTGCCAAAGCTTATAATCCTTATTACGACAGAATTGAAGTGTATCAGGGCCTCTAAAAACAGGTTCTCAATGGGTCTATGTCTCGAATCCGCAACACACCAGCCAAGAGTTCGTGACCAAAACCACAAGGATACCATGGCCATAAAAAGGCTGTAACGATATCAGCAGATCCGCCGAAGAAGAACCAAAGCAGTTTCCTAAGCTCGAGTAATGGAGTCGAGCTCAGAGACAGCAATGTCTCAACCGATACACAATTGAAGCATGTTTCTGAAAAATATTCGTCATGTAGAAGAAATGATACATATTTAATCTATCGAGGTACGCAGTCCTCATATTGGTGGTGTGTGAATATAAGAAATGGGGTGTGTCAGCACAAGTATAAACTTCTTTATTTGAACGGGGTTTAAAACTCCGAGTGTGTGTGACGGGAAGAAACAAGTAGCTGAAAAATGATTCATATATACACAAGAGAGTTAAAATATAAAAAAAGAAACGAGTCTTACAGTAGTCGCATATGATGTGTAACATCTGACATGTTATCGTGGTAAATACGCAATATTAACTTTTTTCCTGAAAAAAATATGAAAATCGCGGGATGATTGGGAAAAGATTTTCTATCGAAAAATTATATCTTTAATGAAAATTGTATTTAATAACAAAAGGAGTAATGCAATATTTTATCAAAATAATTATTCTTGTTCAATTTGGGGAAGAGCGAAGACAATAGACTTATGATAACTAAAATATGACACATATACTTGTGATTTCAAAGTATTTAAAACCGTTGAAAACAGCGTCAATAACAGGGACCACTGTTAGCAGTCGAAACATTCTAACTTGTGTCATTTCGAGTTTGAGTTAATCATTCATAAAAGCTATGAGCGCGGCTCAGCTTTTGGCAAACTGAAGTTAAAGTTAAAATCACCACTTAAAATCGGAGAAGCGAGTGATAATTTTTTTAAAAGAGCAGAACCACCTTCGTTATATGGTAAAAGTACAAAATGCAGAAAATCTTTAATTTTTTTTAACCGTTTGATTCGAAGAAATGTATACGACCACCGAAATCACTGTTTGTCCATTTTTAAATAAGCATTCTGCCACACTTATGTCCCTCAATATCATGACTAACGGATTTAGAGTCAAGCGCTCGAGTGCTTGATGCTACTAGAGTTGGACCCCCATGTGAGGATATCGAAAAGTCACAGCCACGCACTCTCATTGGTCAAATCTAGTAGCGCGCGCTTACGTCACATCGTGTTACACACATCCGTCCCTTTTCACGAGATCACTCCCAACAAATATCCAGCAACCGAGAGGAAAGATGTTTCACATGAATAATTCTTGAGAAACCGAACATGCCAATTGGATACCTATTTCCAATCATTGGCCAAGAAGTATTTGATGCATTTTTTTGAACCTGTATTCCCTCTTCTATGCTTATTAAATTTATAAGACCGAACACAAGAAGGGGATTTGTATAGATATCTTTGCTTGTGTGCGATCCGTACGATTCATTACGTATTGGGAGAAGCCTGCTTATCTTGGAACTTTGCACTGATGGAGATCATTCTGTTCTCTGAGAATGAGAAGCACTTGATGTGACGACTGGCAAAACAGGAGTGTAATCTGGGAGCATCTGTTACACTTTTTTTTTATTGAAAACATTTATAAGACTGCGTGCACCACAAAGTATCACACGGGGGCTTACATAGAAGTAAGCGTGAATCACGCATCACAAAGAAGAGATGATTGGAGATGGTTTCTTATTTTAAGTATAAAGCAAAACGAGAGCTACTGGTGGTGGACCTTGTAATCTTGAAGAATGGTCAACTGACAAGAACGATAAAAGGACTGGCAACCTTCTACGGACTTGCACACAATGCTAATGGGAGTGGGAGGGGGAGGGGCAGGGCCGGCTCTAGCAATTTTGCCGTCCCGGACAAAAATGGAAAATGCCGCCCCACTCACCAAAGCAAACAACTATAGTTAAAAATGATAAATTGTTCACACAGATACACACCGAAAAAGACTGGAGTCATTCTTGCTAACAAAAAGGCAGCATAGCAATATTATATATATGTATATATGTATATATATAATTTTAAGTCAAAATTATTCCAAATTAAGGATATAATTACCTGTTAATTCAAACGAGTAAAATGCAACAAAAGGAACCGTCCATTTCAGCATGCTAATTTCTTTTAAAAGGAGTCTACTGATGGTGGGGATCACAAACATTAATTGCAACTTACAGTAATTACACTCAATACCAAAATAAACTACCTCTTGTGACTCTATCTACTAAAAACTCTCATTACTCCTGTCCCCTTTTGGATAGCAGACATTGGACGTCGTATGGGTGAAAGGAATGTCCTTTGTGAACATACTTATGGATAGGAGAAAGTTAGTAATGAAAAATGCGTAAACTTATCAATTTCATGATTGAACATGTACTCCCGACTCGAATTCTTAAGTTTCAGCATGGAAGAAAACTGACATTAAACATACAGAGAACAAAATAAGGAAGTAAGATACGTTAAATGAAATACCAAATTCACACCCAATAATATTTAAGAAAATATATCAATTTTTTGTAACAAAAAAAGTATTTTCGAATTCGATTCAAATGCCGCCCTTAGAATTTGCCGCCCCGAACAGGGGTTCGGTTTGTCCGGCCCTAGAGCCGCCCCTGCTTTGCTGCTTCAAAAGCTACAGACCATGATGTTGTTGGCGATGAAATTTAGAATAATAGTGTCTATCCTCAGACCCTGGTAGTAGAAAACCAACATATATATATCCTCCAGAAGAACCAGAAGATGTGGCAAATGCTGAATACGATGCTCTAAAGAAGCCTGTTAGTGTTTTTTTATTTCAAACCATTGCCTAAAGCAACACAATGTGAGGGTAAAAAAGAAAAAGCAAAAAAGTGAGCTCAAGCATTGTTACAGGCACACCCATCAAGGAAATGTTAGAACAAAGGGAAAAGCAGAAGGAAGAACAGGAAACTTTAAAAACCAGAGAAGAGAAGCCCGTGAATCTAAAAAGGGAGTAAAAAAAATCAAACTAAGTTCCTGTAGGCCTATGTGTATAGAATCCAAGCCAAACAGTCCAGTTGCATCAACTTCAAAGGATGGTATTATAAGATGTCCTGCTAGTGAAGAGGAATATTGTGACCCTTCAACAGAAGAATGGATCCAGTGCTGTAAATGCCAAGAGTGGTGGCATGAGAAAAGTTCCAATTATGAAAATGGCATTTTTATTTGTGACTATTGTTAGCTGCACAACTAAACACTTCAACATAACGTTACAATGTATTATGCTAAGTTTGATACTTTGTAAGATGTAAAAACCCAGTTATCATTTGTTAAACCATGTGACATATTCAAAAGATAAAATCTGTTCAACCTTTCTCAGTGTCGTCATCTTGCCCCAGTACTGGGGCAAGATGACAATTTGTTAAGGTTCTGAAAAAATAAAATTATCCTTTGTTTTTTTAATTTGAAAAATTAAAAATGTTAATGTATTTAATACTACAAAGGACTACTCTAACACTTAATATAAAAATAATTTTTTTATCCTTAAAAATAAATTAATAAACAACAAAAACTGTTGACATCGTCATCTTGCCCGCTCTCCCCTACGTCTACAAGCTTTCGTAGCTGCAACAGACCCAAGCTGCAAAAAAGAACTCATTAGGTCCAGCTCTCTGGGTTTATTAAAATATATTATTGAGTCCAAACTGGAAGATGACTTACCAAACATTGTCATAATGTTGAGAATTTTTTTAACATCTGCCATCAGTAATGCCGGTTGCAAGAGTAGCTTCTCTAAGCTAAAATTAATCAAAAATTATCTCAGATCGATTATGTCCACGTTAAGGTATCCGACTATACGTTCGGAACCGGAATTAAAGGCGTAAATGGAAATTTTCAGAGATTTAGTGTCATTCTTAGATTAGATTCATGTATCAATTGTTTTAAGGACATTATAGCAATATTTAAATACAATATTTTGGCAAACATTAACTTAGATAACCTTTTTCCAAATGTCTCTTTTGTAAAATGCTTCGATTGTATTAATATTTAGCCTGTATATAGCTCAGACTTCTGTACAGAGGCCCAACTACGATTTTTGAAAAATTCAAATTATTTACAGAGTTACAACCATTTGAAATAATTATCGGCTTATTTTCTTAAACTTTCTCCGTTCTATTTTCGTAAAACATGGATAAACCGACTTCCGAGTTATGCATTTCAAAAGTTTTACTTGAGCCTCTGTAGAAAGGTCTGAGCTGAATACAGGCAAAATATTAATACAACAGAATCATTTTTTACGAAAGGAGAACATTTGGAAAAAAGGTTATTCTAACTTAATTTTTTGCCAAAATATTGTATTTAAATAATTTTTTTTTGTCATAATGTCCTTACAAAATAATTGTATACATGGATTCTAATCTAAGTGACACTAAATATCATAAATATTATCCATTTACGCGCTTTTGCAAAATCACGGTTCCGAACGTAGTCGGATACCTTAAAGCTAACAAATTTAGCTATTCTGGGAACTGAACATGATATACATCTTGATATTGACAATTGTATAAAATATATTGCTATGAAAAAAACACGAAAAGTGCATTTTTAATTTAAGCTGCTTTTTTTACTCTACTAATTTTCTTGACTAATAATTAAAATAGAGGGCGACAAATTTCCGGTCTGCCCCAGGCGGCGAAGGCCCACTCTACGTCACTGCATATCATAACTTAGGGCTCTTAAAATGTGTTTCAGATTTATTATATATATATATTATGTATATACTCATAAATAATAACCCATAATAATTAATAAGAATAACTTTAAAGAACATAAAAAATCAGTTGATAATATTTCGGTTTGGTTTCATAATTTATACGAAGAAAAGAATATGGTGGCACAATGTAAAAAAAGTTGCCTCTTGAACAAAAATTAGGATTAGCTTTCCTTAAAAAATTTGAACAAACCAGAATATAATACAGAAAAAAACCATCCGGTGAGAAATCGATTTATTTGAAGATGAGGGATGTAAATACTTGGAAAAAGAGTATATCTCGCATTGCTAACAGTACCAACAACTAGCGTAGGTACCGAAAGAGCGTTTTGGACAGCCGGTATTTTTGCACAAAATTACGTTCCAGGCTTAATGACAGTACAATCGATATGTGTTACGTTTTTCTGAGCATAATTTAAAAATTTGTAGTATAGTACCACAGACTAAATAGTGATTTAAATAAATAAGATATTCCTTTACTTTTTTTGTGATTCTTTATGTACTGTTATAATTTGTAAGTCACAAATTATTTTTTGTGATATTTAGACTGTCTAATAAAACTGGCAAATAAAACAAAAACACCTGTGTTTTCTTTTTTTCTAAAATTTCTACTACCGGTATTAAAACCGGTATCAAATCTGAACAATACCGAATACCGGTATTGATCTTTTGGTCCGATATATATATATATTGCAATCCTTTCTTTAAATGCATTAATTTTTTAAGAGCTCACTGTGCCATTCTTTTTCTTTCACCTAAAATCTAAATATTTTCATCGATTTAATTTTGTTGAAGAAAAAATTATTTGAGCTAAACAACAAACTAAATTAAAAAATTATTTATGTGAGTTTTTTATTATGCATTTATACTGTTATTTGTAATACTTTGAAAATGAATTATATATTTCAAGTGAGATCCTTCTGTAAAATATAGAGAAGTAAATTGTAAGCAAAGAGGAAAATTACATATTTTATTACATATATTTTATTGGTAATATTAATGGATATTTTAAAAAGGAATGAGAGAATTTATAACAGACTAAATTCTTACCTTCAGTTGATATTTAAAAATGCGTAAATATAAAAATGAATTTTTGTTATGTAATTAGGCGATTTGTTTTTAAGTATGTTAGATTCTTTTATTCACATTTTGAACTAATTTGTCCCCACAATACTCTATTTTCTTTTAATTTTAGAATTAAATTTACTACAAACTTTTTAGCTTTTATAAATTAAACGAAATAAATAAGATTTATTCGTAAATTTTTAACTTCTATTATTAGTAAAATAATATAAATAAAGTGATTCGTTGCTGTTGTTAAAGAGACATTTACCGGTACCTTTTTCTGTACTTTTTTAAACGTTTTTCTCCTCTACAAGTAATAAAAAAAATCTCGATTTGGTTTTAGTATCAGGAAAGAAAAAGCAATATTTCCTCCTTTCCTTTTTTTATATTTGAATAATCAGGTGATCTGATTATATTTTTATTCACAGATCCTATTATGAGAAGCGTACACCAGGATGGAGTTCAAACCTCTCACTAAATCAAAATCTTTTTAACATTTAACGTAAATATTACGTCTCGATGTTTCCGTCTACGTTTTATTTTTATCATAGTGTTACGAATTTTGTGTAAATAGTGTAAATAATTTGTATTTGAGTGCTTAATGCATTTATATTACTCTGTGTTGTTTATTGCATGTTAAAATTGTACCATTCACAAGCAATGCCGCCCCTTACGTTATAATGGCGATTCAATGAGAACTTGGCGAAATCTTGGCGGTAGAGCCAAGTTGGCATCATTTTTGGCGACCGAGTTAGTGACCATTTGGCGACATTTTGGCGTCATTGGCGACCATGTTGGCGAGTTCGGAACCCTCTGGAATCTTCTAGAAAGTAGTGGATCTCTCCACTAATGTCACGAGCGGCTATATTTCTGGAAGTTTCTGTCGCCCCTATAAATGAGATGCTCGCCGGGACGACGAGGAGTCTGGATTAAACCAGCGAGTAGTGAGGATTGTTTTGACTAGCGATTAGCTCGGCTGTGCTTGTGAATAATCTTTACTTGCGTGTATTCTTAAACACTGGTTATTGTGTTTGATTGCTGTTGAAGGTGTGAAGACCTTCGGATATTTACTTTGTGAATATTGCTGCTGAATCCTGTATTTAAAGGATTGGATTTTTGATAATAAATTCGCATCGTTCTAGAACTGTTTATTTTCTTTGTGATTGTTTTGCATAAAATCCACGAACCCTCGGATCTACGTAACAATATATAGCCCCTTCCACAACAAAACATGAAAATAGCCTGTCCACAACTGGCCATCACCATATATTAAAAGAAATGATTTTCTTCCTCGTTAAAATGAACATTCCCAATCAATGAATACCATTTTTAATAATCACTACACGGTGACGCATTTAGATTAATGTAATTGCTGATAAAGCCATGGCAGGCGAAATCTTGGCCCTCTGGATCGAAAGCGCGATATGTTTATTTAAAAAGATGCAAAGTGACAGCCTGATAGCATAGATCAGTGATTCCCAAAGTGGTTTATATCGACCCCCAGGGGTCTATGACGACCTACAAGGGGTCCACGTCAGTGAAAGAATAATTTGGGGGTCCATGAGGTGTAAATGGGGGTCTACGACAGACTAAACCAGATCGTGACTTTATTTTTAAAAGAAAATTTAATCAAGAGGAAATCAGATTTACCTATTTAACAGATTTATTTACTAAATTTAATGAGCTTAATTTGCAGTTACAAAAGGCGACAGCATAAATTTTATTAAAACAAGGACTATAATTTCAGTGTTTTTTGCCAGAATTAAGCTAAAAGATTGAAACTTCGCAAATTTTACCAGTTTTTCAATTTGTTACAGACAATCTGCCAGGAAAATTACGTTTTAACCTACGTTTAACTTTTAAATGGCTTTTATTCAGGTTTGAAAATTAGGTTTTAGAATGCTTTGACAATGGTAATACCACAGTTAGCAATAAATTCATGTGGTCATATTGAAAAAAAAAAGGAACAAATGTGCTAGATTACAAAAAGAACACGGAGAAAAAAGACTTACTCAAAAATAAGTACGTAGACTACTCATTTTGAAATGAGTATGTTTGCTTCAGATTTGACCGCATGCCTTGATTGAATTTGATTCCTTACATGTACTCACCCCCCCCAAAAGGCTAATTAATGCTTTCGGACAAATTAAAAAAGATATTCAGGATTACAGACTCTTTTAATATACCGGCTACATATTTTGAAAATTGGGGCTCAACAACAAATTTAATTCTCTTAAATCTTCCGAACTATATTTCGTATCTACCACGCTACACGCAGAGGAACACATATTAAAATGAGTACTTGATTCTTTGTTGTTATATTTTACTTAACTGAATTTCTCTTATTTGTAAAATTAAAAGTACATGATTTGTTTTTAATATAAGATAAGTTTAATATGTTGTTAAAATTATCAATTACACTCTCTGTATGGTTGAATGCCAATTTCCGATATGGTAAATGTTTACATTATTTGCGCGGATTATTTAAAAAGCAATTTTTACTTGATTCATAAGTCATATAGTTTGATTTTATCAAGTCAAAACTAAATTCATTTGCAAGCAACATTCGATAGAAACTCACCCTGGGTTTCAGTATAGAACAGGGGTTCTTGGTGAAGTTAATTTTTCAGCAACCGAAATCAGGTACCAAGCAACTTAATTTAGCGATAGGTGTTAAGAGAAATCATAGTGGAATTTTACAATGCAAATAAAGAAAAATGAGAAATAAAAAAGTATTTATCAATTTATCAGTAATGCATTTAAATTAAGTTGTTTGGCGATCGATTCCGGTCGCCGAATCCAAAGGGCCCCCTATTCTACACTTTAACCCAAAAGTGAAAAGCTTTATCTATATGTCATGACACATAACCAACTACTATATATATATAAAACCCCATTTTAAATTCTGCTTTGAAAGGTGGTCAACCATTGACCATTATATTACATAAATAAAACTATTGTTTTGCAGTAAAATGTGCTTGTATGAATTGTCATGTTTCAGTATGCATTATGGTTTTACCCATTCACTAAACATGGTTTTAAGTTATTATCAATTAGCACTGTTAGTAGAAGGTGCCTTGAATGTAGTTTCTTGAAAATTTTAAAGTACTTTTTTAGCTTATTAATTAAGTTATGGAAAATGTCTTAAAAGTTCCCATACAGAAATTATTTAAGAGTCAACAATTTCAATACAGTTATTTTACGATTCCTTTCACTCTCATTTTCGAATATTGAAAGAATCAAAATTAACTGTACAGAATGCGTAAAATTGAACATAATATATTTCAAGAATGATTTTTTAGTTTTGGTATTAGACATTAAGAATAAAAATTAAATCTACTTAAATACTAATATTTAATGGATATTTTGGCTTATTAGTAATTGATCTGCATTGTTTAAATAAGATTTATCACAGAACTTACATATTATCACAGCCTTTTGGTAACATTATATGACACGAAACACATGAGATTGCCAATTCAGCACACACAACACGTGCGAAATTGGTATTACCAACTTGGTGAGTTACCTTGAACGTTGTTGCCATAATATGTAAGTACTGATTTATCTTATAACATAGTGCAGAAAGGCAGTGGCGTAACAGAGAATATTTGGGCCCCCAAGTTGGATTTTACAAAGGGTAGGTACTTGGCGGCTGTCAGGCTTAAGGCCCCCGCAATATGGGGGTGTACGTTACGCCACTGCAAAAAGACTATACTTTCATGACCATAATACTTTGCTTTGATTGAAAACTATTATATTTCTAAAAAATCTTATTAATCTGGTATTTTTTATAATAATAAAGCCACAAGCCCACAGTGAAAGTAAGTTTTAATTCACAACATATTCATCTTCTGGTTTATAACACACCTTTAATGTGACAAAGGTTTTGTTTATTTGGATGAAAATGAATGAGATATATATCAGATCCTTGATTTCAGCTTGGAGGGGAAAGGAGAGAGCTTGTCGTTTGTAGTATTGAAATTAATGTTCTAATTTGATATCGGTACACTACGTACCAAGTGTTGTTGTTGACAATTGTCAAGTTGGGCGATAACATTACAATATGTTTACCAATACCTTTAAATTTGGTTATGTGGTTCTCATCCATTATTTTTTCTATTATATTTTTTAAGTTTTATCCTCCTATGTAATTTTATTTTATTATCATTTATTATGTATATTATTTGATATTATTATTATAGTACATTAAAATGCATTTTTTACTAATATATATTTATGGTAGTATCCTTATTAATTTCAGACATTTTTAAGTAGATTTTTTCCACAAACAAGCTGTGAAGTTACCCCCCTCGGGTGCCCTTCTCCTTGATTATCAGCTTGAGCTAGAGGTGTAGGAATAAATGAAGAACTAGGAACTGCCATGATCTTAATTTGACTTTATTAAGATCTTAAAACTTAAACATCTGACAGATTAGATAATAATAATATATGTGAGAGAATGTACGATGACTAAACACACAGTATATATATATTACCGAAATAACGTAACCCGGACCACTATCAATAACTAACTCGCCTAAACTCAATTCCAATACTATCACAGATCCTAATATTAAACAGTCACTCCTACCTTAATTTTGATCGACGATCCAATCTTACTGGAAGTTGCGTATTTACTGGAGTGCAATGGTATGCATCTTGACCTAATGGCTCTATGTCAGGAATATCTTCTGTTAGCTATCACTTAATCTTTCTCAAACCTCTTCACGCTTGAATCACATTGATTATCATAACATTCCTCAAATTGCCACCTCGCTTTCTCTAACTTCTGATATTTAAAAGCTTCCTAATTTGCATCTTTCCTTCAAACTTCACTTCTTGGGTTTGGTTGGAAAAGAGTTGCCATTAATCCTGGCCCCAAAGAACCCAAAGGACATGTTAATGAAAAAACGCGTGAGCCTGTCACAATCCCTCCAAGAAGCAAAACGTGGTTTATTCGAGGGTCTTAAAGGCCCTTAAGAAATTACGTGCCTTAATTTTATTTTTCTTAACTTCTCACTTTCCATGCTCTATTTAAATTTTAACTCCGAATAGTCATTTTAACTATTAATTTCCAATATTCAACTTAAACTAATTAGTTATGAAACAACATCAATTTTTATTTCTTTAATTTGTACTTGGAGGAAAATAGTTAATGTTAAAACACCTTTAAAGGGACAACATTTGCTTGATCCCTATCAGCAACCGATTACTTTATCTCCAGACAACCAAACATGTAAATTCTTGCATAAAATTTTGTCATGGTTAGACTCGTGAAAGGGAAAAGATTGTATTACTAGTATCCTTACTAAAGAAACACATCTTGCTTTTATTCTTACCACATACGCTTTACTTGAAATGTCAAAATATTGCATTAATGAATTAAAATTTCAGTATTTTTTTCCCGGAAGAGAATTCAAACAGATGCGTTAGAAAGTCGTTTTGGGAAATATAGAACACTTTCAGGTTCGCAATATTTAATGGTGCTAATTTGATATCGGGGGTAGTAGTGCCAAGTTGTTGTTTATGTTCGCCAAGATGGGCGATGATAATACAATATGGTTACCTTAATATTTTTATCGTCTGTCGATGTGGTTGCCATGGGGATAACGTATATTAAAAATAATTTTTATTCGTTTTTTCCCGCTGTAACCTCTATTAATTTCAAACGATTTTTTAAAAAAATTTAACCATTTTCAGCGCAATTTTTCTATCGCTTGCGTGTTCTGTTTAATTCTGGGCTATTTTCGAATATGGATATTTCTAAAATGAGTGAGTACTAGAATATTTTTTCTGAAAAGAGAATAAGTGTGCTTTTAATTATCGCTATAAATTGTTTATTTTCGTTTTAAAAATGTTTTTTTTACGTTCTTTGTTCCATGATATTCGTTGCAGGAACTTGCAGTGCAAGTTTCATATTGCAAGCTTTCACTACTTTGTAATTGATATTCAAAATTAATTTTAACATACATTATGTAATTATTTTATTCATAATGAAAAAAAAATGCAATTATTGCTATATATGTGTAGTAATCATAAAAAATATTCGTTATTTATAATTGTTTCTTTTAGCATTTATTTATAAATATTATTACATATTTCGTCATTTATTTATAATTAAAATATTATTTATTTATAATTAATATTGTTATTTATTTATAATTATTATCTTATTTTTTTATAATTATTATCTTATTTATTTATAACTATTTCTGTTGTTTATTTATAGCTATTCTTATGTTATTTATTTAAAGTTATGTAATACGAGTTCTCTTATGCATTATTTTTTTTTTTACAATTTGCGCGAAGATTATTCTTTTTATAATTACTATTTAATTATATTATATGATTATTATTTCTAATAACTGTTATAAAATCGTACTATATGAATATTAGATATAATTACGATAAAATAATATTATAAGATTATTATATGCTGCTTATAATACTATTATTAGTACATGTTACTTTTTATTACATAATATTATTATTCATTATTTATTGATTGATCTAGATTATTCTCAATCTCTTCCTATATCCTTTATTTGAAATACATTTCAAAACAATTTTTAAAATTATTGTGTATCATTAAATTACCGCTAGGCCGCCATATTGGATTTCATTCCAGCAACAAGAAGCGCTGCTTGGCACTATTACCCCCATATCAAATTAGTTCATATTTAATATCAATTCGACAGCTTTATGAAGTAGAAACTAAACTAAGAATGCAAAATTTTTTACCTGTAACTTTGGTTTCAAACACAAATGGCCAGCTTAACTTAAAAGACGTTAATTTGGAAGAATCGTGTAGTGAAAATCCTTTAGAGTCATCAGTATTCCATAATTTTAATTTACACTATCTGAAAAAGATTTTCGCGATGCTCAGCTCTATATAACTGTTTTAACATATTTAGCTGGTGTTAGTGCTAGAGCAGCACTTAAAAAATTAAAATGCGACTTTTGTTCCAAATCACTTGTTCTTAATAAATCTTTTGAACTAAATTCTAACTATGATTTAATACGTAACTTAGACAGAGGGAGTTTATTGTGCCCTTCTGCAGATATTGTTACAGCAGGGCTCTACAACTCTATATAATAGTTCAGAAACTTCTTTTTAATGATTATGAAAATATGTTCCGTCAAATTGCCTCAGAAATATCGATTAGCTTGATAAATTCAAATGAATTTTTTTATATGATGAACTTTGTAACAATGATCATTCTTCTGAGTTAGTTTTAAAGCATATTATCCATACTTCTACAAATGCATTATTAAATAACTAATGTAGGGAAAAAAATGATATTAAAAAAGTTGAATCAAAGAAAAGAAAAATATACATACTTTATTAGCTAAATAAATTACATCATTTTTATGTATGTGGGTGCATTATTTTTCTCTCTATATATATTTATTTTTTTAAGAGTATATCTATGCTTTTATATATGTATAATTTATTTAAAAAATATTTTTAACTTATTTTACGATAACTTGTTATATTGTTATTTGTGGGAACTTTATTTCTGGTAATTTTTACTGCTTGTTATTGCAAAGAGTGTAGTGTGTGTGTGAAAATTTGTTTATTACTATGGATGGTACCAATAAAGTTTTACAAAATATTTAATTCCCATTTTTGTAACAATGTATAACTGAATAACTACTTTTAGGAGAAAAAGTACCAAATAATTAAGGAAAGAAAAGTAACTGTGACAACAGTTAAAATAAATTGTGTAATCTATTTTTTTATGTATGTATTTATTTTTTCCCGTATATATCTATAATTTTATAGTATAATTTTTCTCTAAAAATATATTTGAAATTTATTTCAATAATTCTTAATGCTGTGATTGTATTTGATACCAATAAAGTTACTGTTTTTAAATTTGTTTGTCCTTTTTTGCTTTGCTCGAAAAAAATACCTACTTTATTAGCTAAATGAATTACATTTTTATGCATGGACGTATTATAATTTATTTTACGCTAACTAGTTATATTGTTATTTATGGGAACTTTATTTTTTTGGTAATTTTTAATGCTATTATTGTAAAGAGTGAATTTTTGTTTTTCCCTGTGCATGATACCAATAGTTTTAAAACATTTAATCTACATTTGTAACAATGCATAACTGAATAGCTATTGTTGGAGGGAAAATATAGAAACATTTTAAGCAATGAAAAGTAACTGACAAACAGTTAAATAAACTGTATAATCTGTGTTTCCGTGTATATATTTAATTTCATGTATGTATCTGTAATCATTATATGTATGGGTTTAACAAAAAATAGTTTTGTCAACTTATTTAATGGTAATTTTTCATGCTGTTATTGCAGACAGCAAACTTTCGTTTATTAATTTGATACCAATAAAGTTTTAAAACATTTTTAATCTACATTTGTAACATTGAATAACTACTTTTGGGAGAAAAAGTACTAAAAAAAAATTTAAGGAAAGAAAAGTAACTGACAAACAGCTAAATAAACTGTGTAATCTATTTTTATGTATATATCTATATTATCTATTTTTATGCATATATCTGTATTATCTATTTTTATGCATATATATCTATAGATTATTTTCCTGTATATATCTATTAATTATATAGGTTTAGATTTATCTACAAATGTATTTGAAATTTATTTAATAATACTTTATGTTGTAATTGTATTTGTGTGATACCAATAAAGTTACTGTTTTTAAATTTGTATGTCGTCTTTTGTTTTGAAAACTATTTCTAATTTTATTTCCCTCTTTGTAACTATTCTGAAAAAAAAAAGTAAGAAAATAAATTTTAAAGATAAGAAATATATATATATATAGTAATATAAAATAAAAGTGAAGAAGTACTAAATATATATACAGTCGACTCTCGATAATTCGAAGTTGGATGGACCAATGAAAAACTTCGAATTATCAAGAGGGTAGGAAAAAACTCTTAAAATACACGAGGAGTTTTTTTTCTAACACATTTAAATTTAAAACTATGTAATAAAGCAACAGTTGTACATAATTTTTTTAAAGTACATTTTATACAGTATAAAAATAAAACAGAAGTTAAAAGTCCTGTATTAAAAGAATACACTTATGTCTTGAAAACAACTATTATAAAAGAATATACATACTATTTATAATTAATCCTTTTTGTCAAAAAAATCTGTTATATTTTTTTGTTTTAAGGCATTCAATCTAACTTTGTCAATAGATTTTTCTAGAACAAATGAAGCCTGTAAAATGTCTGCAGCAACATGATTTTGATGGAAAAATTTGCGTTTAGTTTGTTTAGTGGCTCTCTTTAGCTTCTGACAGAGTTACCGGAGTCAACTCCTCCGATTCGTCTTCATCACTTTCTGTATTATTGTGGTCCAAAGTCACAATTTCAGCGTCAGATAGAGCTAGCTCCCCATACAGCAATGTCCGTGTCAACCAACACGTAGTTGTCAAATCTTGTTCTGGAAGAGCTTCCCAAACGGATGGTTCAGCATTAAATTCAGTGAGTTTATCGTCCTCATCAACCAGATTCGGCGGGAGGAAGCCTGACTTTTAAAACAGCTGTGAATTGTCAAAGGAGTAACAGCTCTCCAAGCCTTGTCAATCATGATCAAAGCTGTTAAAATAGAAATAGTTACATTCTGCTGATTTTCTAGGTTATCCAAAACGCTTTTAACGATTTCTCGCGGATAAAAAGTTTTAAAATTAAGTATGATGCCCTGGTCGAGTGGCTGAAATTTTGAGGTTGAATTTTGGGAGGGAAAAATTGAAGTTTCACATTTGATAAAGGTGGTGCGTTATTGTGCACAGTACAGTTGTCTAAAAATAAGAGAATATGTCGTTTCTCTCTTTTCATACCCGAGTTCAGTAAAGACCCCAACCATTCTTTAAAAAAGTTCGGTGGTCATCCATGCCTTCTTGTTTGAGCGGTATTTGGTATGGAACGAGTTTATCCCTTTTTGAAACACCAAGGTTTTGCAAATTTCCTATGACGAGAGGAGTAATTTTTTCTGTGAGCCGTCCATGTTACAGCCAGTAAAATAGTTAACCTCTCCTTGCTATATTTTCCTCCATGGCATTTTTTTTTGAATGTAAAGTTTTTCTGGCAAACACTTGAAAAGGAAGTCCGGCTTTATCCGTGCTGAAAAAATGTTACGTGGTTCATACTCCCTTTATTAGGCCCAAAAGTGAGTTCTGCCACTTAGAACAAACGCTAATGTCGACACTTGAGCGTTTCCGCACATTTTTTGAAGACTGTCCCTTTCCCTTTCTTAAAATTTGTAAGCCATCCTCGCTAGCCAAAAACCCCGATTCCAAACCTTTTGGCGAATGCCTTAGCCTTTTCCTTCAATAAAGAGCCACCCATCGGAATATTCTGTCCGTCTCATTCATGAAACTAAACACTGTTCAAGACCTGGAAAATTACCTTTGCTAACGCGTTTTCTCACTCTACTCGAAGAATTAATTTCTGTTTATTCTTCAGAATAGAGGAGAGTGAGCTCAGTGAATTTCAAATGCTTTGGCTACATCAAACCCTTTCCCCTCACCTTTCTTCAACTGATTCTATCACCTTTGCTTTTGAAATTGTTAAGCACTTGCACTTTTTAAAGAAGACATGTCGTTCCTTCGCTTGGTAAGTCGACACTGAGGTGAGGTGTAAAGTAGTGGCCCAAGGTTTATCGAAATTAACAGGTAGGAAAAAGTAAATCACCACAACTTTAGTAAAATAATATTTTTAATTTAAATTTGGAATCTAAAATGAACACAAGGCGTATTCACTGTTTTTTACTCAGCACGGGAATAACTTAATAGCAGGGTCTACAACTATGGCACGTGGAGCAAAATTTTTAGTGGCACATTACCGCTCTTTTTAAAAAATAATAGAATAAAGTTAAATCCTTCTTCCTGTCTTTGCCTCGTACATTTTTATATAAAGGTTTTATTTCTCGCTTTCAATTCTCTGCCATAAAACGATTCTGCTGAATTATCTTGGATGTAGTTTGTGAGTGCTTTATTTAAAAAAAAATCTGTTTAAATGTGACTCATTATTAGTAATAAATACTCAACGCAAATCAAAATTATTGTGCAATACTTGTAAAAAGAAAGCATCACTCATAACTGCTCAGGGAATAAAAAAGAAAGCAGTTTTTCCTTTATCCATCTAAAGCTTGGGTATCGACGGAAAAAGAAAAAACACATGGCTTAAAAATAAATCAAAATTCTGCTTAGCAAATACCGGAAATATAATAAACAAAGTAGTTATTCTATCAACATGCACAATTTGGACTGAAAATAAGTTCAGTAAAAAAAGTTCAGTTTCTTGGGGCTGATCATATACTTCGAATTAGCGAGAGGTTCGTATTATCGAAAGTTCGAATTATCGAGAGTCGACTGTATATATATATTTAAGCATAGTTTTGTAAAAAAATACATATTCGAATACAAATGGTTCTTAGAATTTGCTACAATGTAATAAAAGTGTTTATGTTCATCGCAATGCGTTCGTAATAAATACATCGATAGTCATATAATTGCAATTATCATTTAAATAGGTAAACTAATATTTACTCTTATGTTTTATATAAATAAAACACAATTTAATGATTAATTTACTAATTTTTAAAATTTCCTGTAAGTATATTTGTTTTAATAACAAAAAGTATTTAAAAAAAAATGCATCAGAGAAGCTCCGTAGGCGATGGATGATCTCTCCCTACTATTAGTGACGTCACAAGCCAGTCGCCAGGCCTTGTATCATCTAGGAAGTATTGCCCCAACACGGTTTTGCCGCATGTCGCACGGCGAACTCTTAATAGCCTGACTGGATTTGACATTCTTCCCTGGCCTGTACATTCTCCAGATCTGAATCCCAACGAACACCTATGGAATCTCATCGGACGTGATATAAACCGAGGATGACTTGCGCAAAGCAGTGGATGTGACTTGGCAACGGTTTTCTCAGGCAATTATCAATGGACTAATTCAGTGGTCCTCAATCCCCGGGCCACCCAAGGGACAATAAAATATTTCCATTTTATTTACTGTGGTGTATTTCTCTCGGTTTTGAGCGACTTTCCATAAAAATCACTTTATATTCATGTTTGGGTGTAACTGTATTTTATTCTGAAGGCATATTTAAATACAAAATGAATTTAAAATTATTAAATCAAAGCAATCTAAAATATAAACAATCAGCTCCCGCTCCTCAGCGGGCCACGGTAAAATTATCAAACGTTGACTGGCCTGCGGTGATAAAAAGGTTGGGAAACACTGAACTAAATGATAAAATGCCTCGTCGAATTGAGGCTTGTATAGCTGCTGCTCAAGGTGGGCACATTAGATAGCGAATAAATTGGTTTATATGTTTTAATCATTTGCATATCCGCTATCGCTCCTGAAATCTGCATGACGCTACGTGCATTATTTCTTGCTGAGTGTACATTTAAATCTGGGGCCAAAAACATTATTTATTACGGGTTTAAAATGAAGTTATGTTTCACAACAGCTGATTTTATGAAAGTACAATTTTAGTTATTTCTAATTTAGGATATATTTATTTGCAAATTAATTTTCGCAATTTGTCTATGATTAAGTATTGATTTTTGAACAAAGAGAAGCAACAAAAAATTTATGACTTTTTCCCAATTTCATAATTTAGTCTGAAGTAAAAGTCCCAGAGATTTTAACTTTGATTGTTTGAATGATAACTTTTAAAGTGATCAAGAATACTTAAAAAATAGCAGAATTTTTTTTATGTCATAGAAACTATTAGTAATAGCTAGGCGATAATTGATTGACATTCTATAAAATACATCTTTAACTCTTTCATAAGCTGAATTTTTGACAAAAATAATGTGCACTAGATAATAAATAAAACTATAATTATTAAACTATTATAAAATAATTATAATTATTAAACAAAAGCCGGTGCATATTAATATTAAACACTTTTTCAAATAAAAGGTGTCCTAAGTTTTTAAAAATAGGTGGTACATATTTAGTACCATCATGCTTCAAGCAGCATGATAATTCTGGAAATATTTTTTCTTTCCTAGGCACAATGGAACTTTGCAGACACAACACATCCATTCTGTACAAACTTGGATTGTTTTGAACTTAGGAAAATAAGTACACTTCTTCATCTTATACTGTGTTACTCTCATCCAAAAATCAAAACATTTTTCAGTTTTTTCTAATCTAATGCTATAAGCTTATAATTTTAGTTTAGTTCTAATTTACTTAATGTTTTAGTTTTAATCTTAAATATTCTATTCTATGCATTATTTTATGTTACTTATCGTTTTTATTTAGTCAATATATATAATAAGTGTATTAGTTGTATTTATTTTTTCCTGAACACGAGCTATAGCTCATTCAGAACATTTGTATAATTTTGTATGTACTATTATTTAATAAATATTATTATTTAAAAAAAATGTAACTTACAACAAATCTATCTGGCACAATAAACATCGTTCATTATTGCGAAAAAAATAAGCGAAATGCAATTTGTATTTGTTAAGAAGATGGCTTTCAATAGCGTAGTGTGGTACATTTTTTTGGACTCTCGTAATTTCATTCTAGCAATGCACATGTGCAGTACTAATTATTTTAACACTGACTAATTTAGTTATATTATATATGCACTCTTGCTTGATTTGTACCAAATATCACAAGAATCATTTTCCTTTACACTTAAAAATACGCAACACAGTCACTTCCAAAAAATACCACTCAACAGACTTCCAGCTGATAAAAGAATGAACTACTGCATAAACCCATTGCATACAATTAGCTTCTGACATCTGTTGGAAACTAGAGTAACTGCTAAGAGTTGGCCTCTGAGGTGGTTCAGAGAATGTACCCCCAGCATCAATTTCTGAGGTATTCAAACAAGCGGTACGTTTTACGTACAACCACACAATAAGCGAATAAGAACTAGTGGTTCAATATATATATACCACAAAGCATGAAAGAGTTATTGGATGAGATTTTGCCCTGGTAAAATTAAGTATTACAAATGTTTCTTTTTCAGTGTACCTGAACAGCAGAATTTTTTTATGGCATACAAAACTTGTTAGCGATTGTTCAAGATTAACTAAGATATATGTTATTCCTTTATAGACACAATGTAATCGGTTTTTTTTATACTATTGTCTAAAGGAAATTTCACTACAAGACTCAAAAACTAATTTATCAGTTCTTGGATTGGTTCCGATTAGTCCTTAATGCAAAAAAGAAAACAGAATTTTCGTCTAAATCTGCGAAATCAAAAGTTATTTAAATGATATTCAAATTGGATATTCTTCAATATGTGAAGTCTCGATATTACCGGTTAATAAATATAGCAGAAAAATATATTAATTTTCTTCAAGATTTTATCCAACCCCTTCCTCCTCTTAGTAGAATAATTTTTTCATATAAGTAGCTTTTTTCGACGATTAGTTTTTAAGTGTCCAAAGTACAAGCATTTTATTCACTATCGCGCGATGTTCAGAACTATATACTTCAGATTTCATTCTTTTCTAGATTAAACAACGTTTTTCATTTCCAAATTGGTGAAATAAATGCGGATTGATAAAAAGATGGAAGTCAGAATTTCAGCAATGAATTAATATTGCTAAAAATACAAAGTTTTTACCACTCTTCTAAGTACTTTTTAAATTGCTAAACTTATCTTCAATAAGAAAAGACTTCAAAAAGAAATCTTCACATCTGGTACATTTTTCTGAAAACATTTCATTCGATTTTCAAATACTTGCGAGGAAAATCAATACACAAAGCACCATATCTGGCTACTCAGATGTGAGTTGGCTCTCGACTGGTTGCCTTGAAGTTTTAGAAATCTTAAGGGGATGGATAAAACGGCTTGCCTGAGTATATTCCCTCAGGCAAGCCATTAGCAGCTTAGAAATAATGAAATAAAAATTAAGAAGTTTAAATTTAGTAATTTAGAAGTTCGTTCACCACACACGGCAAATTAGTTAAGTAAACATTACAGGGATTTATAAGAATCAAGGAGAATTCTCCTTGGTCTTTTGTTAGTAAAGTAGTTTTCTAAATTAATAATATTTAAGTTATTTATATCAGGTAGATTGTCAAAAAATTTTATTTCAAGATTTTGAATATAGCTTTCAAACCGGGGTATCTTTAGAGCTTTGTAGATATCACAGCTCTTGATAGATCTATTTGCTTTTACTATAGTTCTTAAAAGAGTATTTTGCGTGATTTCAAGCATTTTAACATTAGAATGTACTGTGTATCACCATACACAGGACAAGCGTAGATAATGATGGGCCACAAAAGAAAACAGAAGTGTCAAGTACTTTCTATAGTTATTTCAGAATTCCGGCTAATTAAGGGGTATATTAATCTTAAAGCATTCTGGAATTTATTACATGTGAGTAGAATGTGAGTGTTTCTAATTGAAATTTTGAAATTGGTATGGAAAAGAGTGAGGGTGGTGTGACTGGTTTTTCTCTCCTGGTGAAGAGTACAGCTATTGTTCCATTTACAACTGTGCAATATGAATATTAGAATTATCAATAATATATATGTAATGTGCTTATGCATGCAAGAGTGTTTTTAATAATGCTGATAATAGTGGTTATTTAAATGTAAAGTGCTCATGATTTTTTTCACATTCTGCTGATCTTAAGTGATGTTTAAAGTATTTCATGTAATTCGGTTTAACCATCTATTTGGCTATCCAACCAAGAACGGTTAAGAGAGCACTAATTGTACGTACAAATTAAATGGCCTTACTTTTAGATTCACAGAACTAGTTATATGGAAATAAAAGAAATCTTATTAACTGTACATTTAATCATCAAAATTTTAGATGTCAAACACACTTCATGATAGATGGATCTTATATAATTGTTGAAAAATTAACATACAATAAAATCATTGTCAGTTACATATGTTTTTTAAAAGCTAATAAGTTCCACTATATAAGGATGTAAAAAAATTCATTGAAAACTGTTATTTGATAAAAAAAAAAATTATGCATAAGTTTTATTGCAAATAAAAAAAAAAGCAGTACAAGTTATTTGAGCACATTAAACATATATAGATATATACAATGACTAGTATTTTCAATTTAACAAGTGTAAACATAAACATATTCAATAAATTGGAATATACATTTTGATTCTATAAGTAGGTATTATAATTTCAATCATTAACACAGTATAATCGCATTCAGGTTTTTCCTGAAAAGAAAATAAGAATAACAAGCATAATTTAAATATGTAAAAATAATAATTTATAATCACAATCAGATTTTTCCTGAAAAGAAAATGAGGAAAACAAGTATATAACTTATATATATATATAAATGACCCAAATATCCGTCATGGATATGGGAAGAGAGGGAATTAACAAGAAATAATTTAAAAATTTAATTATAAAATTAAACTGAAATATGAATACATCCATTCACTTTACGCTGAAAAAAGAAATTATTAAAAAAAAAATCCAAGATTTAAAATGATTTTTTTAAATGAAACTATATAAACTGAATTTTTTTGGCATGTGAAACATTAGATTAAGTATTTAATCAAAGACAAAATATTTTATAAAACAAAGTTAAGCATCATTATTTTAGTTTTGACAAAAGAAGTTAAAAATTAAAAATTCAAGATTTAAAATGACATGATTAAATAAATAAAAAAATTTTGAATTTATTGGTTTCCCAACATTAGATATGTTTTAATCAGACATTTTAAAAATAAGTTAATGATTACTATCTTTTATAGTTCTATACAGAATTTAGCCCAACTTTTTTAAAATTAAAGAATTTATATTAGAAAATGTACGGGCATGATATGAAGACAAATAATAAAATGCTCTGAACTTATGGTTTTTCCCAACAGGTCTCATATGGTTTTCTCCAACATTTTAAAAAGTTAGTTAATGATTACTATCCCCTTTTTTGTTCTATACAGTTTAACTTTTACCCCATCACTATTTTAATTAAAGAATTTATATTAGAAAGAAAAATAGTACAGAGATTTTATGCTAAGGCATATGGAAGGGGTAGGTTCACAGCATTTGAAATCACATAGTAAATTATGTTAATGATTTATATTTATTAGAAATTCATTAATTCAGTTATCATAATTCACACTACACAATTAACATGCATTGTTCATAATAAAACAGAACCAAAGACATGTAAGCAATATATAGTTAAACACCTAATTTCATCCTAATCATTATGACAGTAAACATGTTCAATCACAATGGTAGTTGATCTAGAATTACTAACACATTCATAAAACATTTGTTAATTAGTTGAATATTCAAAACATTCACAAAACCACAGGCCATCTATATCACAATCTGAATCAATTATTGGACAAACTTCACATACAAAGCAATTTAAACATTTTAGAACACACTGTTACAAACATAAATGTAAAAACAAGAGTAATACTTTCTACAATTTAAAAATTTTCAACATATACATGAATGTAAACGTTTGCAAAACTACTACAACAAAAATTAAATAAGTCTTACAAATGGCAGACACGGAAAAACATTGGTGCACTGAAATGAGCAAAATGCAATCAACATGGTTTAAACAAAGACCATAGGCATAAAATTTATAAGATGACACAAAACAAGGTAATTAAATTAAGAATTAAAAAGAAGCTTTTTCAAAATTCTAATAAAATATTAAACTAATGAAATAAAAATAAAACAAATGAAATAAATTCATAGAAAATAAACTCTACTTTAACAATCTATACATTAAAACATAAATACAACTTATTATAAATACATTTAACACATAATGAAAAAAAAATACATAACAATACAAATAACACAAAATCAATAAGCCAATAGCTTATTTATTAAAAAATAAAGTGTAAAATACTTGTTTTTTCTATATAATTGCATAATCTTCTACGAAAGAATATCTCGTTAAAATTTTCATCATATTTGATAACTATATACACAATATTCTTACCAGAACAATCACTTATTTATATTTTTAAGTGAAACTGCAAGGTGGCATATGTAATGTAAATTATTATAATATTATTTTCCCTTAAACAGAATGAATTGTGAGAAATTAGTATTGTAAATGGCTTCAACAAATCTGAAATCATAACATGCAATGAACCTCTGGTTCAAGCAATACATTAATATTGTAATCTCCATATGAATTTAAGAACTTTTTAGGGATTGTTACTTTTAATCAATGTGATATAAAAATATTTTTTGATTAAGATTGATAAAAGTAATAATTTTCATTAAAAGTATAAATGAATAATGGAATGTTCATACATACTAAAGATATATGCGAAATAACACATTTTTACAAAGCAATTATACATCATCTGCTAAGAACAATACAAATAAATGTCAAATTAATAATTACCTAGAATGCCATAATATCCTATTTAGAATTATTGCAGTTTCTCCTTTCTTCCATATTAATTTTGACTGAATACTTACCTTACAGACACCATTTGATTTCAATAAAAATGTTTTAGAAGTTAAATCCATCTATTTCATTTCTTTTTAAAATTCTTCGTAATTTACATCACTATTGTAAAACAAGAATAACTTACAATTTAGTTACATAGCATAATGAAGTAATGTTTTTTGTCATAAAAACAAAGAAACATTTCGTAAGTACATCTATATATATTCCCACACACAATAAAATATTCTTACTTGTAATGTTTATTCTTAATGAGTATCTTCCATTGATTGATACTGTCTCGCTTTGAAGCAATATGAAGACTATGAGAATTGTTCATTTGATATTTCAAAATTAATAAGAATACAAAAAATTCTTATGACATATTTTAATTTAATCAGAAAATTATAGCTACAGACAAATACAAATTTTACAATTTTGTTGAAACAAGTATTGTGAAATGTGGTTCAGCAAATTATAGAACAATGAAAGAGTCTTTTAAAAAGTAACAGAATATATATTAAGACTGACAAGGCAGTAAACAAATTGCAGATATTCATTGGCAAAGGGAGGCCAGTTGATCATTCCATAATACCCAGGGCTTACAGTGTTTACAGAAATTAATCTTTAAGTGAATAAATTAAAAAGAAAACTTTAATTGCCAGACCAAGAAGAAGACACCCTAAGTATAAAAACTAAAGAGAGAAATCATACTTTTACCTGCAATAAATATCCACAGTCATTATATCACCAATCATAACTAATACATGGGGGTTTCTGAAGATCATCTCCAAAATATCAATATACATTCGCTTTACATCCAATAAAACATGGTGGCATGGACTTTGTTACTTGTGAATAAAATTAATGATAACAATACCATAAAGATTTTCATTTTCAGTAGAACACCCATTAACACCAATATAGAGTTACACTACAAGGAATACTACATTTGAACAAATCATTTTTTTAAAATTATGGTTTAAAATGAAAAAAACTAACACAACTTACCTTTATTTAGTAGGTGAAAGCTATTAATAAGTATAACAGACTTGAAAACTGTCATGTATGAAAAAACAAAGAGCAATATTTAAAAAAAAGGCAATATTTAAAGAAATGGTTTGGTTAAGTTGGAAACAAATCTTTGCTATTCATACATGATTTTTGCTTGAAGCATTATTTGCAAATCTTTCAAAAAATCCACAGTTTTGAGTTACATCACTATTGTTTTCAGCAGATGGTATATAAATATCAAAATTATGGTTACACGTATAATTAATGCACATCCATACGAGACTGAAATTCATAATTTAAATGTTTCAGCCAATTATACTACAGAAAAATATAAAAATTTCTTAATTTATTTCTGTCTCACTTAACGAAAATAAATAAGTCTTACTTAACATAAAACACAACTTTTTCACTCTTAAAATACTCACAAGACATCGTTATATTTAAAACAATCGAGGACAAAACAGAAACAACAATAAACAGATAACAATTCCACATTATTAAAACATTTAGTTCACTTTAAAATGCTTTTGACAGAACATTATACAATCGAATCTCTACCCATTGTTTTTCTAATGTATAAGCTAAAAATACACAATAAATGCAGAAAAATACTTCAAAATAAAATTTGAATAAATAATTATATAGTTGAGTAAATATTATACTAATATCTACAATAAATTACATAAATTCTCTTATTGATAACATATTTATTCGTATGATATTATGGCAATAGTTCTACTGTTCTTACTACAGATAGCTTATTGCATAACATAAAAAATTCTAAAAAGTAAATAAGCAGTCACCAAAGCACTGGTCCCTTAATTGACATTCACTTTAAAATAAATTTCTGACATCCAACAATAATAAGTAAATATTTTAGAATAAAATTCATAAAGCATGATTCTTTAACATGATTATATAATTAAAATTTTAACTTAATCTGAATCATTACAAATATTCACATAAAATAACTGAAACAGTAAAAACATTTTAATGACTAATAGTTTAAAATATTTACTGAGCAATTTAAAAAAATGTCTGCTAAAATTACAGTGTAGTCACACACAAATCTGAAGGATAATTCATCAGATTAAAATATACCAACAATAAAGATTTGTAAGTTTTACTACTCACCATATACACACAAAAGTACACTTTTTCTTAGCACATTACTTTCATTTCTCAAATCCTACTCTAATATAACTAAAAATAGAAACATCACTTTGTTAAGCCTTTTTACAAGAATTTGGTGCTTTGGTGCATGTATGGTGAATTGTAAGTAGTTGTAGATAAAGAAAGATAATTTAAATATCTAAATGATTATCCCGAGACCTCATATATTTCAAGACTCAAAAATGAATCATGCATATCGAAATATTTATATATTTAATCATAAAAACTAATAAAATTATAATAATAAACATAACAAGAATTAAGGAGTTGGCGCTAATAAATGTGCATAAGGAGTACCAACAGGCTGTGACGCATCATGACATCCAATATCACCAACTCTTATATAACTACAAGAACTAGTTGGCTCTGGTGTGCTTTTGCAAGTAGCCTTACCTTTTGGTAACAAGAATAATACCGATAAAGCAATAGTAGCATGCCAAATACTATGGACGAATGAATAATTATCTTTAGTTTCAAAAAATGCATAGATTGTTAGTCCACATAAAGCCAGAATAGCTCCAGGAAGAAGACAGAATAACCATATTCGTCGGCTTGGATAACATAAATGTTTCCTGTAGCATCGAGTGATCTAAAATACAAAAGAGTTATTACTTTATAAATGTGTTACACACAATCGCAATATTTAATTCTAATTTAATTAAATTTATGTTGCAGTCTGAAGCAACATGAAGGCTATTGGCAATATATTTTGAACCATAGTAACCTGTGTGAGCTGGCATCCCTTTCTCCAAACTTCTACCTCACTTTGAGCCTTGACAAATTTAACTTGCATCAGCCCCTCTACATGGCAAATCTTCAGTGGTACTAGGACTAGAACCCGAGACTCGACAACACCAGCCACGAGTTCACAACCAAGACCATTGCAGACAGTATAATCGCACATATTTTTAATGATGAAATGCTTTCTTAATGAGAATATTAATCCATAATAAGCAAAGTTCTTACCCATGATGTTATAAGGATAATTAGACCAATTCCAGTTGGCAAAACAAAGACCCACAAACCAGTTCTATCATATTCAACACCTAAAGCAACACCAACAGCTCCAGCCATGTGAACAAAGGATTGAATAGAACTGGGTAACTTTGCCATTGCTATTAATGTCACCCAAATTGACAAGATGGCTAAATAAAAATCACAGAACTGAAGAACATTGAGTCGAATTAAACAGAAGGAGTACACCTCTGCATCACAAGCATGGTAGAACTAAAAAAAGATGTACAATGGCATAAATATACAGAAAACACTCATATTTTGAAAATATTAAGGCTGTGTTCGGTTAATGTTAAAAAATAGGATCCAAATTCAGAATATTTTTTCAGATATAAAAGTAATTAAACATTATTATATTCTCGCTTAACTCTCTATTCTATAGAAAATCAATTATTTTATCATATTACTCATATTTATCCGAATTGACACATTTTTTCTTTTATAAAATGTGTTTCACAATTTTTCTCCTATACAGTAATGCTAAATGAGCTATCTTTTTACATGTTAAAAGAAACTAACTGATTATTTATGGAATATTTTGGAATTTTAAAAACGCTATATTATAAATAAATGTATGAGTTCCAATGTTACAAATTTTCATGAAAATACACTTTTCTGTCCGAAAATGTGCTTTGCGTTTTGTTCAAATTCTCATACATATAAAGATTAAGGCTATTTCCGCCATCTCTTTATATAATTTCTTCACAGCACAATATTAGAAAATGCAGAAAGGGAAAATAGCAGACAGAAAGGAAAGAGGAGTAAATATATATTACTTCTTTGAAAATGCATATAAATATAAAATTTTTACTGAAATTATTCAAGAAAATAGAGAAAAAACGTTTCAACACTTGAATATTCAATAAATGTAATACTCATGTCGCTAACATCATGTAAGCCACATGCTTTTTATTTTAAGAAAAACTTACAATAAATAATAAATTTTTTAAGATTAATTTTAAAATTTTCGGCAACTCTTGAACACAATGAAAAATACATTGTTCAAAGAAATTAGCTAAAATAATTCACCCAGTTTTTGTAAAACGAAATGTTTAAAATTTTTAAAGTATATTATAAAAACATTATAAACAGGGTGCAGGTGGTAGTCAAAATAATAAAAACACTACAAAGGACAGTAAAAAGCTTTATTAATAAAATATAGTGCATCTTCAGAATGTAAAATGGGATGTATCTAGAAATAGAAATTTGTGGAAAGTCCCATAGCAAAGATAATGCAAAAATACCAGCTCAAAATATTCCCAAAATTGATTACAGTGGCTCAATAATATTGAGGTCTGGGGACTAAGAATGAAAAACAGATATTACTAATTTAAACTACTTGCTCCTAAGCATGCTTCGCTGAATGAATTAAAGCATTATCTTAATGAGAGACGTTTCTTGAAAAAGTTCGAAGCGTAACATAAGATAGTTGGCCAAGATATCCACATAGTTACTTGCAATTACTCGGCCATCTAGGGTGTCAAAACCGGCATGCAGAAAGCCATAAAATTGATGCCTGAATCATGACAAAGTCGCTTCCTTAATTCAAATTTGGAAGAAAGAATTCCGATTATATGCTTGCAAAGATGTTCTTCAGATACGCATGCATCCTGTTGAGGGGAACAAAGTAAAAACGATTCATCAGATAACATAGTTTCCTATATAAATCTTTCAATTTGACTTTATGGTTATGGAGCTTTTTCAGACAAAGCTTTTTAGAATTCACATCAGTTAGAAGTGGATTCAAAATTGCAGCTCTGGCAAACATTTGTTGCTTGTTCAAGTCAGATATCCCAATAATTGTTGATAAGAAAGCTTGAACAAACTGTTGGGTGCAACAGTCATCTTCTTATTCTGATGTCACAATAAGCTTTAACATTCAAAAGTACTTTTCAATCAGTTTTCTTTTTTCCCCCACAGTTATGCTAAGCTAGGGGTAAAAAAACTTTCGAGGGAAGAGCAAAATTGTAAGTGAAATAAAGCAACTAATGTATAAAATAGTCATTTATATACATACATGTGCATACCCAAGGAGGGGGCTGAGTCCGGTTGTGGTCATTAACTGGACTATCGCGTGCTCCACTTAAAATTACATTTATTATATTTAAATAAAACTTAGCACAAAATATAACATTTTCCATTCCTTTAAACATCTTCACTTAGGATGATATTTTTATTTCTGTGGTTCAATGCTAGAACAAACATTGTCAAAATATCATAATGTTAGGAATTAAGCATCCAAGAGATTCCTGCAAAAATTTCTTTACCAGTAATACAAAAAGTGTTTTATTCAGGATTTTTCACGTTTACACTAATAATTAAAATTACTTTGATTGTTCTTGTATATAAGTCATTTCATCACTTTTTTAATTAATCCTTTGGCATATTTTAAAATATGGAATGTGTTTTTGTCACTTCTGTTGGAGATTTAAGTGAAAAAAAATCTCCTGTACAGTCATAAGTGCTCCCAAACTCAGGTATGCAAATATGTAAAAGTTGCTGCAAATCATTTTGAATCTCTTCCTATGGCAGCATACTTTGTTAATGAAAAACAATGAAATACAAAAGTAAATCTTTAAGCAGTTAAATAATTAAATGTATATGTACATACAGGTAAACAGATAATTATAAAACAGAAAAGGGTAACAATGATTTTTTGTAGATTATTATTTTTAATACATATAGGCAAAAGGCCACCGCCGTCTAAGAAAAGAGCCCATGTGAATCACGAGCCGCGATTTGCCAATCATGTGCTAAACAGATATTGTTTTCAGAAAGCGATCACGACTTCGGATATCATAACTCAAGAAACATCCATAACATTTGTGGCTGCTGGTACAGGTGCTCCAACAGATAAAGGAAGCTAAGGTAGAACAATACATACTGTTACAAATTTGTGTGTGTGAGGGAGGGGGGAAGACAACCAACGACTCAAACTACACTGCTGGCCACCGTAAATGCAACACCCTGAAGGAAGCATGCAAATAACATGAAATTTACAACATGCATTAGCGGAGGTGAGATATGCAAATGATTAGAATTTCAGCGCAGACACACATCACGCGCGCCTGTGGCGCCACCTCAAAGCGCTATTTAAGGCTTGGAGATTTCGACGATTTCAAGTTCGGCAATTGTGTTTTTTTTGTGGTTTCTTCAAAAACGATCAGTTATGTCTCGTAGAAAACAGCAATCAGCTTTTGATCAAGTATCCGAGTTCGACAGAGGAAGGATAGTGGCCTAACGAGATTGAGGATTCTCTTTCAGGGAAATTGGTAGTCGTGTTGGACGAAACCAAACAACTGTAATGCGGATATGTGACCGTTGGATACAGGAGGGTACGACGGACCGACGTGGTCGATCGCATCCACCGCAAGGCACCACTTCAAGTGAGGACAGGCAAATTGTGCATGGCAGTGACGGATCGCTCAGTCACCTCACGAACCATAGCACAGTACATTGAGTCTGTAACGCATCATTCAGTGTCTGCGCGTACCGTTCGACGCCGTTTACAGCAGAGTGGTCTGTCCGCAAGACGTCTATTGCTTGGTCTACCCTTGACGCAGAACCACAGACGTCTACGCCGCCAATGGTGCGATGAAAGAAGGATGTGGGAGGCAGAATGGAATGAAGCTGCCTTTACTGACGAGTCACGCATCTGTCTGCAACACCACGATGGTCGGATTCGAGTCTGGAGACACCGTGGAGAGAGGATGCTGAACAGCTACGTTATGCACCGCCACACTGGTCCTGCACCGGGTATTGGATATCACTCTCGCACTCCTCTAGTACGCATTGCCGGTACTTTAAACAGCCAGCGCTACATCTCCGAGGTGTTGGAGCCAGTTGTCCTTACTTACCTTCAGGGCTTGGCCACAGCCATATTTCAACAGGATAATGCGCGACCACACGTGGCACGCATTGTAAAAAGGTTCTTCATCAATCACCAGATTGAACTGCTTCCCTGGCCGGCTCGCTCTTCGCATCTTCCGCCGATAGAAAACATGTGATCCATGGTTGCTCAACGATTAACCCAGATTACAACCCCAGCTGCCACACCAGATCAACTTTGGCAACGTGTGGAAGCTGCTTGGTCTGCTGTACCCCAAGAACACATCCAAAGTCTCTTTGAATCAATGCCGAGGTGTGTGGCAGCGGTGATCTCCAACAATGGCGGCTACTCTGGCTACTGATTCTGGCAGGAACCACACTTCACAGAAGTCTATAAATGTAAACATTTGATACTTGGTCAACATGTTATCTACAAAATAAATTTTGTTGTGCTATCTCTTGTCTTTCTTGGTGTTGCATTTACGGTGGCCAGCAGTGTATTTAAAGAATAACAGAATTTTCAATGAACAAGGTCAAACAGGTGACAACACAAAGACAAATCGACGTATATTGAAAAAGAAATAATATAACAAATTATTAGCGATAGTGAAAAACTTACTCGTTATAAACAAGTTTTATAACGTTCCCAAAACGGCTCTCTAACCAGTCCCACTAGCAGGAACTCTCAGACAGATAAAGTTTCTCCCTCTCTTATCACAGTCAACTTACACAACTGAATTCTCTTCAAAACTGACTTGACCATTGTTTTGAAGGTCCTTTATATAACCTCATAGAAATTTTTAGAAGGATTAATCCTAAGCCCTTCTCGATGATTCCTTGGTGATATATTTTCGCAAGTGATGTATTTCTCCAAGTGCATTAAAGTCATCAATCTGGTAATCATGGTCACATTTTCTATGGTTGCCACAGTCTTGTTATTGAAGTTCGAGATGGGAAGCGAACTTTGTCTGTAAAACTCAATTTTTGCATGAGAAGCACAAGTTCCGCAGGGAAAATAACAAACGTGCTGTGTTCAAATACATTATTTGTGCTAAAAAAAATTCTGATTTTTACACTGGTGAATCATTGACACAAACCTCCTTCACTCCATGCATATTAATAGCTGTTTTTTTTTATTTTGATAACTACCTGCAATTATTTTCAAAAATTGTCATACAGAACTAAGTAGATTAAATTAAGAGCAGATAAGTAATTAATAACATTTTAATCTTATATAAACATTTCCTAGAATAAAAACTCTTCAAACAGGAAAAAGTAGTTAATTTATTTAATATTTTACTTCTGAAAAAATAAATTGTCACAAAGCATAATACTTTAAAATTTTAAATAATTTAATTAATGGATAAAAAATAACTTATTATAGAATCAAAATAATTACTCATTAAAATCCATTTATTGAATGCAATTTTTTTTTGCATTTATCTTGATTCTCTCTCAATCAGATGTATTTTACTAGAAAAGTACTATACATACACATACATAAAACTCAAATGGTCGCCTCAGAATATATACTTGTACAACAATCACTAGTGAAATTGAAATACTTCAGGCATTTTTCATCAAATATAACAGACCAACATCCAAACTTTTTCAGACAGAAAAAAGGGTCCTCATATTAAAATAAGTTCATACACTTATAATATGTATCTCCATTTACCATACTGTATCCTTCAAATTTTAAAATATTTTAGAAATGTAACCTTTAAAATCAAATATCAATTTAGCAATACAATAAAGAGATGGAAAGTACATAATACATGTTTTATACATAAAAAAAAAAAAGGTTTATTTAAATAGTAATTAATAAAACAAAATGCGCCATTTTCTACAGGACATTGAAAAATTCGAAATGTAAATATAAGTTGAAAATCTGAAAAATAAGTCGAGAATTCTATCGTTTTCTTTAAAAATAGACAAAGATAGCTTAATAGAAGAATGAATTATTTGAATGATGATATTTTAAACATCCAATTTAAGTATTCAAAAGAAAATGTCTTACAGCTGATGAAGTCATAGTAGCAAAATATATAAAGGCTTCAGTGAAATATCTTCGATAAGCACTCAAAACAACCGCTGGTATGAAGAGAAGATTACTCAGAGTTAACAACAGCACATCTAACATCAGCTCAGAATTAGTACGAGCAGTACTATTATCTGTACAGCCCCATCCTTTCCAACCTAAAAAATAATAATCAGTATGCATATCACAAAAACCTGATATTCACACAACTAATAAAAAAATACTTTAAATTACCAGAAAAATATTCAAAGAGTTATGAAGACTATACAGCAAGCAGGTACCTTACAATTATTTTATTTCAACTATAAATATTTTTTGAACTTAAAATTCAGTCTAGAAAAAAAATTACTAAATAAATTGAATGCAGATATAAACTTGATATTCCACATCTATACTATAAAAATTGTTCTTTTTTTATATTAAAAAAAAAACCCACTTAGTGTTACAAATTTATCACAATTCTTAAAACAGATCAATAAAGTTGAGACATGTGTTTTCAATAATATGAATACACTATGTAACAAGAAAATTTTTAGTTTCTATATAGTAAAGAAAAATTATCAACAATTGTAAAACAATCAAACAAGAGCTAATTTAATTTAAAAGTTTAAATTAATTGAATCATTATTTAAAGATACATAAATACAAAAGAGAAATAAACAAAAGATATTACTAAAATTTTATTTTCTTACAAAAGATGTTTTTTAAAAGGCAAAAACTATAATCAACAAGTAAAAAAAAGAAAGAAAAAAAATTATCATAAAATACATATATTAATTAAATACCTACATATGATTTAAACATTGATAAAATACAGGACAGCAAATCTAAAACTGAACTATTTACATATGTACGATAACTATAAGAGGTACAAGAAAAATTTTGTTTTAGAAGTTAATCAACTAAATTAATAAATCCATTACAACACAGCAATTTAATTTCCTTTAACCATTAACAGTGATACCAATTTTATACAGTTGCAATAGGAATTATAAAAGTTATTCAAAGTACCCAATTTATTGACATCTGTACGTATAAAAATATATAGTATAATAAATTTGTTACGAAGGTAGATGACACAGTTCAACAGCTAATGCCGACAATTTTAATTGGAGTTGCAAAATCAAAGATGACTGAAATAGTTTTTAGTTGAAGAGTTCTGTGTTATATTCGTATAACTAGGACACTAAGTTTTTTTATACGAAAAAAACCTGTTATAGTGTGAAGAAAATTAGCAATATACAAGGATCATCCAGAAAGTAAGTTTTCAGCATTGACAACAGAAGTCAAGCAACATACTGCAAATGGTGAATGCACATACATGTAAGATTACTAGAGTACTTATTGCACGCATCACAATCGAGACTTTTAATAGCTTGCATTAACGTTGCCAAAGTAATCGAAAAAGTCGATTCTCATTCTATCTCCTGCAACAAAGAAGTGAAGTCCGGGACAAAGTTTCTGATAGCACTGAGCATTGCATTAATCAGAATTCCTTGTTAATAGTATCTAGTGTATGGGGGCAGATATTATGAGCAGATGGTGCTTATTGATGTCACCTATTTTCCAATGACAAGCAGAATTCCAATGGTGACAACTGCAGTAGATGGCTGTCTATAATCGGTGATGAACATGATTCAGAACCTTCATCAATCAATATTTTTCCAGTAATGAAAACATGCAGATGGCTGTCACATGTTCGCTTCAGTACAAGGCGGAAAACTGCTACAACACAGAAATTGAAAGTACAACAAGTATAACAGTGTTGGTGATTCTGAGCTTGAGATATAACTAAAAAATTGACTTTTTTCAATCAATATTTTCTAATAATTTTCTTTCATTCCTGTTTATAGTGCTTGGGAAACTTTCTGGAGAGCCTTGTAATAATGAAAATAACAAAAAATATTACATCTCTACCTAGAAGTGGATTTATGCATTATTTATTTCATATTTATAACATGAGATTTAAGATTCATTGGCAGTATTGGATTTTCCTGGAGATGTGAAAACTTGTATAAAATCCTCACTACAATTTTTAAAAAAAATTAAAGCAAACTTTTAAATTTGAATTTCTTCCACTGTTCTTCACCTTGAATTGTTTGTTCAAATCCTTGTAGTTTCAAATTAAACAATATATCATTCGAATTTTTTGTAGATAATGCACTTAAAAGGATTAATTTCACTGTGTCAATGACAAGAAAATTCATATATATTGGGTGTAATAAGAAGCTGTAAGGAGAGTTTTATATATAAGTGACATCAACTGCGAAATAGCATAACCAACAGAAACCATGTTCGTGTTGTGATAGGAAATGGTTCAAGATTAACAAATCAATGTAGAAGCTAAGAGAAAAGTGAAAGTAACGTCAAATTTTGAAGTTGAAGTATGTAATTCATTTGTCACTGCATTTGTTACAGATTTTGCAACGGAAAAGTTATTGCAAAAACAAAATTTGTTTTCTCAAGTAGGAAATTCAATCGAAACGCAAAAGCAAATTTTGATTTCAGTGATTAACAGTAGGCAGTTTAGATGTTAGTGATAAAAAAATGTAGTGAAGCTTCACTGAAGGCTAGGCATGAAAATTTCCAAGCACCGCTAAATGAAGATTCATCTTAAAAGCAAAAAGAACTTGCTGAACAATTACGAGTATCACAGAAAACGATTTCTAATCCTTTACAAGCAATGAGAAATAATCAGAAGGCAAGATGAGTACCACAGGCATTGGGTCAGAGAAACAATGATGAGGCTAACTTGAAGTGCATAAATTAGCTAAACAGGTACCAGGTTTCTTGTGAAAAAATGGTGACGAAGGAAGAAATTTCGACATGGTTTGACAATCCAAAATGCAAAAAAACAAAGAGTGAATCCCGGCGAAGCAACAGCATCAATGCCTAAATTAGACATTCATAGCAAAAAAGTTTTTTTTATGTATTTATTAAGATATGAATGATGTGCTGTATTACAAATTTTTCGAGCCCGATGCAAGTGTAACTGCTGAACAATACAAACAATTGCTATAACTTAATCAGGAAATCCATCGAAAATATGTATCCACTGACAAAGATTTGTTCCCAATGACATTGCCTGATTTTGTAAAATTGGTATGAGACAGTAGAAATGTTTAGCGGGGGAAGTTTTGGACACCCAATGTACAATTCCTTCAGATTATCATTTATTTAGGTAAATGCTCAATGCCTTGTCTTCTGTATCTTTTCAGACAGTGGCTGAAGAAAGAAAATGAGCTGATGATGATATGATGAATTGTACTACACTGTTGGCATCCTTCAACCACCCAGCTGATGGTAGAAGGTGTTAGATGATAGAAAATATTTTAATGAATAAATGTATTATTCTCGACTTCCCATTACATATTCTTTCTCTTAAGCACACCAACTTACTACTACACACACTATATTAAACAATAGAAGAGGTTCTGTGTATATGTTAAGAGTTACACAAATAAATCCTTAAGTTTTACAAAAAATGACAAGATTTTTACACAAATTGATAGCACATTTGAGAAATATTAGTTTATATTGGAACAACATAACATAATAAAATACTTTTAAAAATAGGGGAATTTATTTAATGCCAGAAAAACTAAAGAGTATAAACTATACATACTATACACTAAATACAAATAAACTAAATATATATATGATAAATAAAATAGCTTTCCTTAATAAATATGTTTCAGACAGTTTATCCTTAATCCGCATACAGTATAATATATAGGCTAAGTGTTCACGTTTTGAATCTAAAATTTCATTGTCGCCATAGTATTATTTAAAAAATATACAAGGAGTAAATTTTTACATAACAATTAAAAACAAGTAACAGATTATCATTGTTTTCAAAAATACTTATTTTACTTTAATAAACTCTCATTCTCAGTAGATCAAACCCCCCTTTTTTTAAAACACAAAAAAACTAATAAAAAACATAATATTCGATAAACATATGGATTGTCTCCTTTTGGTAAGTATCTGTATGCCAAGTTTAAAGTGAATACCTTCTAAAATGTAGTACTTTATTAGATATTGAAATACAGATGGTAGAATTGAAATATGTATGATTTTATACACACACATATATATGACATATTTCTGGCGATTAGTAAATATAATTGTAAGACGTGGCGAGTGGATGTTCATACTATAAGGTTGATCATATTTTAGATGGTTGGTGTTTATTATATGAGGGCATTGAAGAGGCAGTCCTTTGAAATAATAACTCCAGTTTATTGAGCATTAAACAATTTACGTTCTAACATCACAAGAAGCAGACATAATAGCACAAAACATAGAACAAACACACAACACTCTGCAGCCAGCTACATGAATTACAGACAGAAGAGAGAAGTGGGCAGGATTTCCAGAGTCTCACTATTTATATTCAGTGGGACATCACATGATTTAGGAGGTGGATGGATATAGTTTCAAAAGTCCCTGGTAGGCGGGTAGCTATTTATAATAATTAAATGATTGTCTTGAAGGACTGGACCATAAATAATTCAAGAGCTATTTAAGTTTAAATTACTGGGAATTATTACATATATATAACAGTTAATTTGAAAAATTTCAAGATGTAATACCTGCTATACAATTACAAGTGCTAAAGATGAGTCCACCACTAACATACTGATAGCAGGTTCCATATTTGCCGCAATGACCAGATACACAAGGGGTTGACCTAATTCTCAGGAAAACTGGTGTTTTAGGCAATTCACATGGAATAATATGCAAGCTGAAATAAATAAACTGAAACTTAACAAATAATATCGATGCTAAATAAAGGAGAAAATATGATAGTTCAATTACAGTCCTTTCTTACCTTGAAAATTACAGATTATAAATTTATAAAAATACATTTTTTTTCATCATTCAGTTTTATACATTTTTTCCAACATTATTTCTTTAAAACACTAGTTTTAAAAAATAAGGCAATTATTTTGAAAAAATTTCTTTTATGTATTTCTGCTTATTAAGAATTTTCAGAATTATATAAAGTATAACATGAGCAAACGAAAATTATTATATATTCTGAGGTGAGTAAATGATAATAGAACTAACAGTTAATATAAAAATTGTATTAATATTCCCACTAATGAGTTTTTAATGGAGAGAATTTTGAAACATTGTAACTACATCACATTTTTGAAAATAAGTAATTTATAAGGTATAGTAAATATGAGAAAAATTCTAAATCAAGAGAATTGTCCTAACAATAGTAAGTATTTTCTTTAAAAAAAGTACATTCAATAATCAAGAGAATGTTAATATATTTTTTGTGAGAAGGATAAAGAATGACTCAGTAGCTTTTTTAAAAAATATTTTATATGTTAAAAAATTTTTTGTTTATTTAAGAAATATTTACTAAATAATTACTTTAGGATTCTAAAGGCCATGTTAATTATTTTAACAACTAATTACTTAACCATCTACAAACAATCTAATTAAAAGTGTAAATTTCATGTCTTATTTTAGATTATAAAATTATTGCTTTTACATATGGTTTGGTGAAAAATTTAAACACATAAAATAAATAAATGATTTCATTTTATGAAACAAAATCTAAAATGGAGCAATTATTTAAGAACAAGACTACATATAGGGAAATTTTAATAAAACTAATTTTTTTCCAAAGAAAAATTGGGTTATAATTGTATTGAAAGGAGTTGACAATAGTTTTTAGTCTTTTGTATTTTCTCACCTAGTATTTGTATGATTTGAATCGTAACACTGGGCTTTCAAACGAAAATACCAAACACCAGCTTCTGGATATGGTACAAATAAAGTAGAAAGCCGATGTTCCCATGATGAGGTATTTGCAGTAAACTGTCTTCCATCTGCACAATCAGTATCTTCAGAGTTGGGTCTAATTCCATATGATAAACAACCTGACACTGTTACATTATTCTGCGATAGATTCTATTAAAAAAAATGCATAAATTCAACCAAAGTAACTCAAAATTAAAAAAGGAAGAAAATTACATCCCATTAATATAAGTACAACTAAAGTACAGATTTAAAATATTTTAGATTATAAAACAGAAAGAAAATAAAAACAAATTTGTAAAGGCTTTTTGTAGTATTATTTAAAAATTCAAAGTCACATGAATAGAGGTTAATTTATAAAGATTGATTCATATTGAAAATTACTGCAGCTCTAATATAAATTTTCCAGCAAAATCTCTGCTAATAAAAGAATATTTCTCCCCTAACGATATACAATCATATATGTAGTATCTGTGTATAGTCACACTTTTAATTCCCCTACCACTAAAACAATTTAGCCCAAACATGTAAGTGTAGAATACATTTATATATATATATACAGTATGCCCACCACAAAATCCCATGAAACCCACTTTTTGGAGTGGCTGCTGCTATATTCATAAATGTGGAGTCTAGATATAGTGAAGTACCCATGCTCTACTGAATAAAACCACCTATGACACCATCTGGGGATAAACTGCGGAGTTAGCATTCCTATCTGGAAAATTGAACACGAAGGGGAAAAAAAGTGATTTTCAAGTTGCGTAGAGCATCATCGATTCAGTACAAAAAGACACCTTGAGGAAATTAATGCAAAAAATGGAACGGTTAAACTGCACATTTGTTTTTAAATTATTTCTTACACTGTAACATGAGAAAAATGATCTCAGGCAGAAAAGAACAACTAGTTTTTACAATATACCTTTATTTGAGATGTTCAAACTTCTCACTGTCAGCTACAATGTACATTCGGATCTTTGTTTGAACGTCACGTTGGCACAAACGTCCGTAATGCCCCCCTTTAAGGACCTGCAATGTTTGTGAAAAAGTTGCATACACTTACTACTTCAGGTATCCTCACAAGAAAAAGTCTAGAAGTGTCAGATCAAGAGAACCCCAATCTTTGACACTGCTACACCCAATTTGATTCTTGGAATTCTTTGGAGGTACTGCGTCACTGAAGATGTCTTGTGAACAGGTGCACCGTCATGTTGGCCAAATAATTAGGTATGGCGGTGTCGAAGAATAGTCTCCATATTCACCTGATCCGACTCCCCTGGACTTTTTCCTGTGCGGATACCTGAAATAGCAGTTGAATGTGACCCCAACACAAACATTGCAGGACCTTAAAGGATGCATCATGGACGCTTGTGCCAATGTATCACATTCTATGCTCCAACATGCACAACCTGACATTCAAACGAGGATCCAAATGTGCATTGCAGATGACGGTGAGAGGTTTGAACATCTCAAATAAAGGTATATTGTAATAACTAGTTGTTCTTTCCTGTCTCGGATAATTTTTCAAAACCCCAACAAAAAACATGAAAAAAAAAAAAAGTTGTTTAACCCATTTTTCTTTAAATTTTTCACAAGGTCCCTTTTTTTGTACTAAAAACTCTGCAATTTGAAACTTTTTCCCCTATCTGTTCCTTTTTTCAAAGATAAGAATGCTAACAGTTTTTCCCCCCCTGGGGCTGTTTTATAAACATGGAAATTTTCGTACCTAAACCGCTTTTATGAATATAGCAGCAAAATTCCCAAAAAAGGGGGGCAAGGAACTTTTGTGGGCATACCATATATAAATACTTTATCAAAATTAACCCTAAAAAATTCAAATCTTTACTGAAGCTCTTTTTCTAATACAATATACAGGCATTTGGACACAAGCAAAATTATAGGCATAAGAAAAATGCAAGGCAAAAGAACTTAAATACTTTTTCTTAAATGTGCTTAATTAATTTTGTTACAAAATAGGCCTTTCACTTAGCTACTCCTAATTTGATTTGATTTACGCCGTATTCAGAAACGTCACGATTTTTAACCACGCAAAGAGACAAGGACGATTTCTGAGCTGGGACACCACTCTCCTAGCTTCAGCATCCCATTAACTGGAGGATGAGCCATGTCAAATTTAACGTCCATCAGCCCCTCAACACGTTGGGTCTTCAGCGGTATTAGGACTTGAACTTGTGACTCCACAAGTTCACAACCATGACCCCTTAGCAACCACAGCCACTAACTACTCAGCGAGATCAATTTGATTTTTACACGAAAAAAAAAAAAGATTCATAAGTAAGTAAAGGAAAATAAAACAAAATAATAGTGAAACGAACATTTATTCTTTTTATATCAGTATTCAATGCTAAGAATGAAAGATTTAATTTTTATTCAGTATGGGGTCTCTGATATTTAATTCTTAATAATGTTCTACACCAGGGGTCGGCAACATTTTAGCTGTGGAGTGTCAAATCAATCTATTAATATGATTCAGCGTGTCACACAAGAAATTTTTGATACAATTCAATTGCAGCGATAAAACATGCAGAGATAGAGAATAGAGGTCAATAATTTTTAAAATTTTATTACATATTAATTTTACATCATTTAAAGAAAAACAGCATAGAATAAAACTTTTCTTCAACAAAAATAGACAAATAAAAACTGTGCATATATTATTTTTATTTTTAAACATATCTATTAAAATAAGTAATAGACGACATAAAATATAAATATTTTGGAAAGTAATTGGTCTGGTTTGCTTGAAGAAGCTTTATTTACTCTTTACTACTCAGTTACACAACAAATACATCCGGCGGCTCTCGCGCGCCCTCTTACGGTGAAAAATAAGAAGGCATTACAACATATTTTGCTTCATTACAGTTAAATAAAAATTTTAATGCGGGCCTAGTGCTTGCACCCCTCTACTTTCATATCGCAAAATCAGGGGTATAATTTGAGGCTATCAATTAGATGATTCTGAACATTTAGTTGTTAAACAATTTCTTTGCGGATTTTAAATATTTTTCATGTAAGGAAAGATTTTGTACTCATATATGTTGAACTAAAAGAGGAAAGCAGAGCACATGCAATTTTCTCTCTTCAAACGATTAAATATCTCCAGCAATGACATTCAATAAGTTACAAAATAGCTGTAAATTTATCATTTTTCTTTCAGATTTATTCGTAATTCTGTAAGTGCCCATTACAAATTTATCAACTTCCATCCACTCAAAAATTGACAAATTTGTAGAGTAGTGAAGAGTGCCACTGAGAATGTCAACATGCGGCATGCATGTCATAGGTTGCCAAACCCCTGTTCTACACATTAAAGTCATCAATAAATTTGAAAAGTCAATTCATTCCAGAAGGAAATCTTACACAGTAATTATATGTTTCATTGGGATGCAGTGAAAACTTGTTTCAGATTGTTTCATAACTTACCATTTAATCATGAATTATCCATTATGTATTGCAATATATTATTATGTTCAAAATTAATTGGGGCGAACTTGTGATGATCGACTTTTACTATAATTTACTCGTTACTGGTTTTAGCGTATCAGTAGTTCAGTTGTGAGACTTTCAGTGTAGCAGCTGGTTGTTACAGTTCTGCGTTACATGTAACACATTCTAAAACAATTGCTCTGGATGAACATTATTCTACGCTTGTGAGAGAAGTAGCTCCGGTAGTTGGTTTGTTTCAAAATTTAAGGACATTTCAAGATTCCAGATCATCATCTCGAAAGAGTAAATGAAAATGAAGGTCAAACGGAAAACTACTCTAAGAACAGATAATATTCTAATAAATAGCAAAATAAAACCAAGCACAGACCTTCGAAGAATTTTATAGAATTATGGTGTTAAAGTGAGTACTTGAACTATATGGAAAAGGCTTCTGGAAGTTGAACGTTTGGCAACATCACAGAAAAAAAAAAAAAATTTTAACTTAGAAATTGATGAAAAAACGTTTAGCATGGGCAAAAAAATACTGATCGTGGACTGTTAGCAACAAAGAAGTTGATTTTGAATGATGAAATACATTTATTTGAGCAAGAATACAAATCAAGTGTAATTAGATAAAGAGAAGTCAAACTCTTCTAACAGATCATATTTAACAGACTATAAAACACAGTTCTAAACAGATGTTTGGGGTTTCTTACAACAATTGTCACTGGATGCTTAGTTCCTCTTAAAGACATGATGAGTTCTGTTAAATTCAAAGTAATATTATGAAGTAAGATTGTTTCATTCATAGAAATATTTGACAAAACATTTCAACATGATTTGGCCCTTTATCACAATTTGAAATAGGTCTAGACCTTTCAGCGGAAAATAAAATAAAGGTACTTGATTGGCCTGGTAATTCAACAGGCATAAATCCTATTAAGAACTTATGGCATATTCTCAAAAATCGTTTAACTAAGATGAATTGCATGGCAACAAAACAAATGATAAAAAGTGTGGTTTCATGATGTTGAAGTCAAGAATATGTGTGCTACACTAGAGGAGTCAATACCAAAGCGTGTTGAGGTCATTTCTGCTAAAGGAAGACATATATCACACTAATATAGATTTTTCTGTCTACTTAAGGTATGCAAGTATTATAAGCTAAGGTTTCAGAAAAATTGTTTTTCCATTTGTCCCAATTAATTCGAACAGTATAGTACAATTAATTAATAAATGAACATATCATAAACTTATCTTAATAAAAAAAACTAAGAGTTTTATTTAAAAAATGAAATGGTATTTAGAATTTAGTTTGAAAAATAATATAAATTAGAACACTAATTTTTAGATAAGAGAAAATGTCAGTTACCATAAATGGGGATACTGCTAATTCTACAACCAAAGTTCCACCTATATCCACAGTTGAAAGCACTTCAAAGCTAGTAAGGGTATATTTAGTATTGGAAATGTTAAGTATGAAAGGATAAGCATCATCTTCTTCTGGAGGAAGATTGTATTCAAAAGCTAGGTTTGTTGGAAGTGAAATGCGAATTAAAGGTATATTTGGCCAACATAAGGTATTCTGATGAAAAGCATTTGAATTATTCCCGATGTTTACGTTAATGTCATTGTTTGCAGACTCATTATGCTTGACATGGTCTTCAACATCAAGAGATGAATCTCCACAGTCTAAAGTAGAAAAAGTTCAATATAAATATAAACTTACTTTCATGTACCTGAATAAAAAATATCCCTTATTACACCTATTTTAAAAAATACATTTTAAACCTGCCTTTTTTTTATAAGGTTTTCTCAACATACATTTAAAAATTCAGAAAGTAAAAGGGAAAAGAAATCAGGATGCACAATTTCAAATACAATGTGATGCAAATTAATCAAAGAGAAATAATAAATTCAGTCAAACTGAACCCCTTCGCGACCAATATCCCATATGCGAAATGCAATGATTCTACTGTCAGCTCAGAGTCGTGAGGACACAACGATCTCCCAGCAATATTGGGAGACCAGTGTCGCGTATATACAATTTGAAAGCGAACTGCAGTTTGAATTTTTTAAAATTCTAGTAGATGACGCCACAGTAACGGTTTTCACAAACATCAAGTCATATAGCACTTGACCTTTACGTACAAGTAATCAATTTCTGTTCTGTGCTCATACATTTGTTAGTATAAACTGGGAATCACATGGCACTTTATAGGTGCACATGCAAGTTAATGACGTTTTTTTCCCCTACTGTTTTGCTTTTATCATTATGGAATTTATTGAATGAGTGAGTGTTTGTTAGTGTCACACTATAAATCAACACAAGGGCTACTGGTGACAGTTCTCGTAATTTTGAATCACGGACAAGTGACGAGGATAATTCCTGAGCTGGCACCCCTCTCCAAACAGCCACATTGTACCAATGGGATAACTTTGAGTGATCATCAGCCCCTCTACACGGAGGTTAGGGTCTTCAGGGGCACTAGGGCTCAAACTCCCGACACTGGTCACGAACTCGTGACCATGACCACTAGGCTAAAGCGGCCTCAGGAATGTATTGAAGTGCATCTACCTTTACTATTGCAAAGTGAGCAAGGAAAATTTTTCTGGGTGTTTAGTAGAAGTTTTAAGATATGTGATATAGGGTATACAGTTTTAATTTTTAGTATTTGACTTTTATTTATTTCAATGTTATACTCTTTATATTAATATAGTTTACAAAACAGTATATTATATAAAAATTTCTAAATTTGGAGTCATTGTAATAAAATTCTGATTTTAAATGAATTTTTTTTACTGATGGCTTTACAGGCTTTGCTGATGAAAATGTTGGGACGTTTACTGTTCTAATACTTGGTCACGTGAGTCCACTCTGTACTCTGAGCACTGGTTCTGAAGGGGTTATTACATATTAATGTATTAACCCCTCAGGTTAATTTAAACTTTTCTTTTAGTCATTTGTTACACGAGAAAAACAATACTGATTGATCACACATAGAGAAACCCCAAACAACTATACTAAACTAAAAAGATGAGCTATCTTGAAAAAATGATTAACTTTGTTAGAATCTTTTCTGACATAGTTAATAATTTAACTATGGCTTCACAGAGATAAAAAGTAGATAGTAATACTACAATGAAATTATATACGAAAACTTATTACTGAAAAGTGAGGTTATAATAATCTGACATGTTTTAAAAAATTATTCAATTTATTACCATTTTCATATGGTGTATATAATCAGCAGAAAATTTTTTCAAAATATGTTATTGAGAAAAAATAAAATCATACATTCATTTTATAATAAATTAAAAAAAATAACACATAAGTTTATATATAATCATCAGAAATATATAAATAACTTTATTAAAAATGAAATAATTCATGTATATAATAAAAAATATTTCTTATAATGTTAACATAATCAAGGAGGCACAATCAAGAGGAGGTTTTTTAACAGCTAAAAATGTTTATTTTCAGAAGGAAGAAAAGATACTTATGAAGCATATTTTGGAATAGGAACCAAAATATTTTTAGGCAAAAAAAATACGTTAATATAAAATAAAAAAAACTTACTTTCAGTTTGAATATGCAAAGTAAAATATAATACTTCAGACATATAATTTTCAATGGAAAAGTAATTCCAGTTGTTAGCAGCTGGAACTACAGTCAAAGAGCAATCATCAGAAATGCTGCAGTTGACAGAAATGGAATTAGTGTCATTAGCTGATGGAAGACCTAATTGACGAGCTCTAATGGTGACAGGGCATTTATCTTGTGAAGAACAATTGGATAAATATATCTTGCTGCTCCAACTATTTTTTAGAGCAAAAAACCTAATGGAAAAATCAGACTTATAATGAACTATTTATAATTAAATGAGTGATAATCTGCAAATAAGAAATAAAATAAGAATGATAATGTACCAGAAAATTTCAGTTGCTGGTGCTATAAAGAATTAGTACAATTTCTATTTTAGCAGCATTTAGAAGGAAACAAAAACAGTACTATATATATATATATATCACAGTAAAAATTAAATATTTTAAAACAACTCTTTATCATGCTGTAGTTTGTTATTATTTTAATATTCTCTTTTGCTCTTCTTTTAATTTTTTCTCTTCCTAATTGTGTTTGCAGTACAAGGTGTGAACCAAAAATCATGTCCTGATTATAAAAATTCATTACAACAATGTAACTTTTGTATCCCTGGATAGATCAGGGATTTGCAATGGATTTTTTGCAATGGATGACAGAAGTGCTGCTTCAAGAGTGACTTAGGTGAACATTTGTAAGGAAGACATCATTTTCGGCCGAAATTGTGTCGATTCAAGAGAAAGCCCAATGTGTGCTTTAGTTTCACGAAATGAATTTCACCATTAATGTTCAGTGTAAATTTCGACATAGTTATGAACGCAATCCTCCAGATACAAAATCAATAAAGCAATGGCACGAATTATTTAAAGAAACGGGTAAAGAGAAGACACATTAAAGAACAGTTGGTGGGTACTGGAATACCGCCTACACATTCTCCGAGTTACCAAGAAGGCGCATGTTGAAATTTACTGAGGTAAATGATCTTATAAAAAAATTCACAAGAGTACTTACAATATATCTGAATAAACTAAGTCAAATTATAATAGTTTGAGTACAATAAACATTTATAACCAGGGCAAGACTATTGATTCACCCTGTATAACTGTAGCACTATTGCTATATATTCGTTATTACTGATGAACACATAAGGAGTTTTTGTTTAGTAAAATATTTGTTTTCAATTGTACAAAATACACTGCCCGAGAAAATGCAACTCCACGAACATGATAAATACAAGAAAACAACAAGTATAAGATTATTAGAAAATTTTAAGTTTATAGGGTGCGGCGATACAGTCAGTGACACACCATGGAACAATAAATGAAGGTGTGAACTGTGATCTGAGGAACAGATGACCATTTGTTCTCAACCATTTTCCATAGTTCATTCTTCAAGAGCTGTGGTGGCAACATAAGCTAAGGATGACCAATCACATATAGCATATTCAATGGGGAAAACATTAAGGTTTATGAGTGGCAAGGGAAGTACCTGGGTAAGTAGTAGGGGGCTTGTTCGATCATACATATGTGCAGTAGAGGTAACTTCGCTAGTAAATGGCATTAGATACATCCTGAAGGAAGAGAACACTACCAGTCACAGCATGACATCCACATTGGTTGAACCACTATCTTAGGCAATAGCGCATATACTGTGATGCTGTGTTATCATGCATCATAGCATTCCACAGTTAAGGTCAGTTGATTGATAGATTAACATTGCACTTAAAAGCAACACAAGACTACTGGCAATGGACCTCCTAATTTTGAGCCACAATCATGCGACAGGACAGTACCTCAGCTGGCACCCACTCTCTTCAAACTTCCATACTACGCTACTGGACTTTGAGACCTGATAGATTTAATAGTACAACAGCCCCTCTATTTGGCGAGTCTTCAGTGGCATCAAGACTTAAATTCAAGACTTGTGAACTAAAAAGTGAGAGATAAAACAAAAGTCATGTATTTGCGATCATGACCACTTGCCTGAAAAGGAAACAAACACACTTAGGTTAGACTGGACCTGTTACTATGTTAATGTCAGACACAATGACTATTAATATTGAAACAGAAGTGTGACATGTCTGAGAACACAACTGTGTGCTATTCTGACATATGTTAGTCATGCCCAATATCTTTCAAGCAGAAGCTTTGATATCATTCAATCAAATACAGTCCTCTTAATGAGTGTCCTGAGAGCAAGCCTCTGGTGGCCAAACCATTTATAATGGTTTCAAATAATAAGGAGCATCCAGGTTATCTTGAATGTGCTACAGCAGCTGCTTTATTTCCATGCTATCCTTCAAATATCCCAGGTACCCGTGAACTTAGTATATTCCCATCTTTCAATAATGTTCACTATAATCAGTGTACTGAGGACGCTTTTAGGTAGCTGGCTGTCTACTGTAATATGACAAACAAATCAAACAATTCTTCTGTGACATGACACCTAGAAAACTTGTTTATCTGCAGGAACTGCCTCTGTTGCAGGTGACCAGACATCTCTGCTATGGTACATTACTTTTGTGCTAACATCACTAACAGGTTATTCTCGCGAACAGAGAATGGTGATTATAACCAAATCTCCCAGTTCATTTTCCGATATCATGGTCATCATGTGCACGACGAAATCAAATCATTTACATAACTTTGTGAGATGCACCTACCCTACAATTCGTATCTTTTTCTAGTCACGTCTTCTTAGGATTACATTTTCATTTATAGGTAGTGTGCAAACCTTAATGTCAGTAACCATCCCCTAGATCAAAGATGGAACTCTTTTGGGAGCAGAGCAAAAGAAATGCCATTGACAGGCCAATATAATTTATTGTGATAGAATATTTTGAAAGTTCTTTAATATTAATGCAATGAATTAAGCAATGATAGATTTCTTGTTTCATTCCCCAATTTTTTAAAAGTGAAACAGACAGCAAATTAAGTATATTTTAGGAATAACATGCAAAAACTAGGGCAGGTTCTCAGAACACATGCAAAGGTTTTTAAATAAATTTCTGTATAAATTATCAAAACTATATTTTGCATATGCAAAAATAAAATTTGTATGAACATTTTAGCCTAAGCAGGAAACAGAATTTTCTCTTAAGATGGATTTTTAACACAATGAAATTGAAAATTCTTATACTACTTTAAAATCTGTGAAAGGCCACAGCTGGCTCATGGGAGACGCTTTTTCTGAAAGCTGAATTTCTGGAAATCATTCACGATTCAATGCAAATCAAACATTACAGAAGCACCTTGAATTTTTAAAACACTTAAATATGAAAAAAATCATTGTTTAAGTAAAAAATTTTTTATCGATTATATTTCATGCTTAGTAAATAAAAACTCAGCCTTGAAAATTAATTTGAGTTTAAAACCATTTAACAGATTTCCCAACTGATATTTTAGCAATAAGTTCAAGAGGATTGAGAGAATCCTTCAAAGAGATTCATGGTAGAAGTAAAGGAAGTGTCTCTCATTGCACATGTGTTGAAACAATGGACATTATATATATATATATATTTTCTAAACATACTTAATAGTTACTAAAGCATTCCACACGGCTTCGTTACATTAAACATGAGAAAAGATAGCACTGATTACAGAAATACATCCCATGATTAAAAAAATAAATGCGTGAAATATGAAAAAAATATTCTGTTATAAATCAGATATACATGAATAATGCAAATTAATAAAATATGCTCTGATCAATTCACAAGTTATATCTCAGATAGAATGTTATTTTTAATACTGAAAGGAATAAAAACTTTTCTTAGGAGCATTCAGAATCCTCAAACACTGAACACACTTTATAAATGATGAAAATTTTTCCTCAATAGACATACAGAGATGGATGAAAAACTTAATCTTTATTTCAAGATAAAACAAAAATGGATTTCGTTTCTTAAATGAGTGGATTAAGCATGCGCAACAATAATTTAAACTATAAGCAAAAAAATACATTTTTGTTTAATATATTTCATCAAGCTTATACATACATTTTCTAATACTTTCGTTTAACCCTCCAAGCGGTCTGCACGTAAAATTCCGCCATTCCAGAGATGCTTTTTCTGCCTTCAAGCAAGATTCCCAAAAGCAGCCGAGCCACATTCTTAAAAATACGGTTCAACCGCTTTTGAGAACCCCACCTGAAAGCAAAAAAATATGTGCGGTGCATTTTTGAAGAATCTCCAGAATGGCAAGACTTTAAGTGCAGACCGCTTAGAGGGTTAACTTTACATAATATTAAAACAATAGTTTAAAAACTTCTGAAACACCTCTACAAATTTTAGTTATATGTCATCAGTGTATATCTGGACAGAAGTAAGCTACTTAAAGAATTACAGAACTGATATTCAATAAAAAAATAAATAAAAAATTATGAATATTCATTAAGAGCTAAGTCAACTAGTGAGTAGTAATCATATGTAGCTTCTCATAAATAGGTGTTGATTAATTTAAGCAACATAAAGGGGGAACAAGCTTCCTGCAATTTATGGGGAGGAGAGACTATATATCAAACAAAAAATTGTAAACTAAACCAAAAACACATATGGGAATCATATGTGATTAATATTTTACAAAACAATTCTGTCACATAAAGCTACAATACCTTGAAATTATTATTTTTTAAATGGAAGCAGAATCATCTCAACACATTTTGTTGTATCAATTATTTAAGAAATGTATCTGATACATACCTATACAACTGAGTTGATGATATCATTTGAGACATTTCAGTCTCTTGAAGCAAACTAATAACGTTTTTGGCTGTGGTAAACTTCAAAGAAGAAGAGAGCCAGCTGAGGCATGGAGTAAAAAGGCCCTAGAAGTTTTAAAAAAGAAAAAAAAAAGGCACTTATATGAAATGCACAGTCATCTCTACTTTAAATCCGATTGACAAATAACTTTCATAATTATCCACAATGTTTTATTCATATCATGCATCTCACTTACATATGTGACTAGGAGTGCATCAGTACACAATTGCAAATTTATTAAATTAAAACCCTTAGCTAGCAGATAAATGGAATATATAGAAGTAAATTAAAACAGAAACTAACTAAAAGCAAATAATTTATATACATTTAGATATTACTAAGTATTAGTTAATTAGGTTTTCTAATTTTAAGCAATTATATGTAAAAATTTTAATTAAAGAAAATATATATCATTTTGAAAACATTTAAAAGTTACAAATGCCTTTTGCCATAACAGATATAAAAGATGATGAAATCCTAGAGTTGCACAGACAATAGTAATTTTAAAAATGGAAATAAATTTCCAAAAATGAATTCTAGAATTTTATATAAATGGCACAAAATAAACTATTAATGTAGTTTAGCACTGCTTTGGCATATATTGCCCAATACAAACCTTTTGTGCAATTCTTTCAGTATTCTCAATTAAAAATGCAGCAGCATACCAATTTCCCGGAAGAGGATTTGTAATATTTATCATCACAGGTACAAAATCAGAATGTAGAATGATATTATGTAAAAACAATCGATGAACAGCAAAGAAGTTTGGATATGTCGAATTTTGAAGGCTCATTACTGGATAGCTTCCGTACTGTAAATATCTATACATGAAAAGAAATGTTATAAACATACGATTATTATAATTAATCAAAAGAATATTTTAAAAAATTCAGCATAGATTTATTAGAAAAATAATCAAAAAATATATTTTCAAGTAGTACAAACATAAAATATTAAAATGTAGGAGTTTTTCTTAACTAAAGAAGAAAATATATTTAAAAAAACCCTATTAAATAATATCAATGTAAATATACATATACAGTTTTATTATTTACATCCGTAAAGAGAAAAAAATAAAGATTTCAAGATTTTAACGATTGTGTAACATTTGATGATGGACTACCCATCTGTGCAACTGAAGTTCAGGAAATTGTTAATGAAACTCTTATCAAAACTGTTACATTTTCTAATGCTTTACATTGTTTAGAAACTGTAAGAATCTCATGTAGCAAATGTAAATGAGACAGTATTTTCTTCTGTGCATCAAGTCGAAAAAGTACTCTTTTGAGTCAGGAATCAAAAAGATTGTCTAACATCTGTTAGTCGGTATTTTAAAATTTCCAACTGATGTGTAATAATTCGCTAATAGAATTTTTTGCTGCTGAATAAAAAGTGTGTAATTTTTTATGGATATTTTTTGTGCAGTTGCTTATTATTGAATTTACAAAAGGTAAATGCACAAAATTTGTATTTTTTTTAACCCCGATATTATGAATAAACCACGAATAAACGAATAAAATGTTCAGTCCTGATGAATTCGTTAAATTGGGTCCCAACTCTTTATTACTCATGGCAAAACTGTCCAAAGTTCTATGGGTCTAAGTGAAAATATATGAATAAAAAGGGGGAAAATATAATTATTCAAATTCTAATTAAAATTAATTAATGAAGAAAATTCTTACACAGCAACAGTTTTTGAAGGACAATGGAAACTTCCATTGGCTTTATACTGAAAAGATGCAAAAGTGACTTGATTTGGAATGGTATAATGAAACAACTGGACATCTTTATAAGAGCGAAATGGAAACAGTTGACGAGCTTCCAATATTTGAGTTTGAAGAGAATCTAAAATGAGAATAATATAAATATAATTTTATTACACACAAAAGAAATATTAATAATAACAAAACTAAAGGGAAAATAAAAAGTTTTTTTCCAAAAATTAACAATGGCCAATTACTTTAAAATCAACAATATGTACTATTTTTTCCTAAAAGTTACTCTTCATATAATAAAATACATTAATTGAAACAATAAAATATTTAAATAAGTAAACTATAGCTTATAAGATTTATGTTTTTGAAATCACATATTTTACTATAAACCATTTTCACACACATACTATGTTTTTTTAAAAAAATGTTCAGCGAAATATCTTTTTTTGGATAATTTTTTCTACATTTATTGTAGAAATCTATCTACATCATAGATATCTATTATAGAAACATCATTTTAAGTATTAAATGCATTACATTAGGAGAGCTCTCATTCTCAATAAAATATACAATGAAACATTCAAGATAATATTTGGATAACAGATGGGTGAATAAGTGTTTATTAACATCGCACCATAAAATAACATGAGGGCTATTGTAGATGGACCTCAGTAACTCTGAACCATGGTCAAGTGATGAATCATGGTCAAAGCTGGTACCCTGCAACCACTGATTTCTAGACACTCTCCAAGTTTTTCTTTTATTTCTTTATCTAAATAAAAGGACAACGGAAGTAAATAAAAGGACCACCAGAAGCATACACAGGAGTCCCCACAGTCCTCTTGTGGGGAGGGTTATATTCTAAAAGAAATGCAGACGAAAATGTATAGGGGTAATCTCCATGATAAAAATTAAAAATCTGTTGGTCTATGGAGTTGAGGAAGAGGAAGTTGAACCCAAAAACCCTATTCTTGTGTACTCCATTGAGTATTAACATAATGAATATTAGGAATGTATCCCAATTTAAGTCCCACAACAATAATGAAATTCATAGTTTTACTTCAAAGTACTATGATGAAGTATTCCTCTCCCAATTCTGTTTGAAAATACATCATAATTTTGTCAAACAATATATGAAAGGAAAAAATAAGTATTCTTCCTTTAAAAAGATCATGACAGGTAAAAGTATTTCTAGGAGAAAAAAAAATGGGAAGAATAATACATTGACCGTTGTAAAGTTCATCAAGTGAATAATGAATAATTGTTGTAATATAATTTTCCACAATATTACTCATAACATTTAAATTGCTTTTATATAAAAAGTACTTTGATTGACATATACATATATATAAATTTCACTAACGTACGTGACACAGTATTCGACAATATTCGTTGAATAGTTAATGCAACTTGCAAACTAATGAAAGGCTTAAGTAAAAAATATTACCACTATAGGCGAGAAAATAGTCTTTATTGCACCACATCTCAATCTTACTAATATTATAAACGTGAAAGTTTGTGAGGATATTTGTTGCTCTTTCATGCAAAAACAACTGAATGGATTTTAATAAAACTTTACAATAACATAGCTTATACATACACATGTTGGGGCTCTGTATCATTGATGCGACAGTAGCTATGCCCCTGGTTAAAACACGGCAACTTTAAAATGTCCCATAAAAATAAATACTGAAGATATTTTCAATATTGAAAAGTCCACAGAAGACATGACTAAAAGTGCTGCTAACAGACATAGAAATACTGATTACCCCCTGCCTTAGAAATCGAAATTCTATAATCCAATATGTACAGCAATCAAATTTGGTTATGTTCCGTGCACTACTTTACTCGCTAGAGGGATCTGAATACCTTATGTTATTTCCTACTCACCCTGTATGTAATTTATGTGAAAATAAAAAAATATTTATGCAATTAATGTACCTTTCATTTAAGACTATCCCCCAATCCTGCTTTGGATGTTTTAGAATTCTTGCTTTACATCTGCAATTAGGTTCAAGCCTAATTTGTTCAGAAAGATTCTTCTTTATATTCCACACAGTACGAAAACACCATTTTTAATTACCATATAAGCATTTTATAGATATTGCGACCTTTCTTGAAAAAACTGTCTGAAAGCAAAATATACTGAAAATTCGTTGAATACTGAAACAAAATAACATCTATTTATAACTGTTTCTGTTGTAAAACACACTTTTACCTATGTGCTATAAATGCTACTGTAATTATTTTGTTTTGTACCATCAGAAACAAATTTGTACATACATCACAAGTTATATCTGCACACTAATTTTTGAGAGTTCATAACTAAAATACTTAACAAAAATACTTATAAAAAAACAGGAAATCTTACATATAAAATAGATATCCTAATTTACATATACACATTTGTGAATGATCTATTTTTACATTGCCATGGTTTAATATTGGTGAAATATGGCTAAGTTTATTAAATGAATTTGTCCAACAAAATATTTCACAATGGCACATTAATTTTTCAAAACATTATTTAAAATAGATGCATTATATGAAAATGTTATTCATAATAATGCAAAAAAACTAAATAACACAAAGAATTTGAAATATTCTCACAAGATCTTTTTAAAACCATTTACATTATCTTATAAAAAGAGAATTTTTTTTAATTTTATTATTATTACTACAAGAATAATTATTATAGGAATTAAACATCTAATGGGAAAAATTACCATTATGGTATCTTAACATATATTGGATAATTTTTTACAATTAATAAAATAATTTTAACTCAACAAAAAGATTCATCCAGAATATTACTCACTGCATAAAAATTAATTAATATTAAAGGAAAAAAAGGCGTTAAGTCCCAGAATCAACAGAATTTTAAAAAGCTGGGGAAAAAATAAAAGAAGTTTAGTAAAATATAAAATTTTACCTTTTAAATAAATAGTAAATACAATACCCATAAAGAAATCGAATTATAATAAAACGTAATACTATTGTCCGATATACTCAATCTTTAAGACAAAGTGAAATTCAAATGTTCAAAACTGGAAAATGTTTAATGCTTGAAAATGTTGGCAAAGTTTGAACAAAATGTCCTGCTTGATACATTTGAAGTATAATAAATGCAGCATAAAACTACCCTTTCAAGATAAGAAATTTCAACTAATTGACCAAGGGAAATTTACAACTGAAAGAATAATATTTAAGAATAATTTTATTTTCAATTTACTAAAATAAATTGGTTTATTACTTCATTTTATAAATGAACAAATCCATTTTACTACAAGTTTGAGGATAAAAAGTGAGTTTGACAACAGAGATTATTTATAAAACAGATTAGCAAGTAATGATCATCAAGATGTTCAAGAAAACAGGAAATAATATGAAAGTTGAGCTTTATTATTACAATCAAGAAGCTACAAAGTTTTCAAATTCATTATTAGAAGCATAAGAAGAATCAATTTTGAAAGCTTACATACCTTGTATTTTTCCATTTTAAAATTATTGTGGAATTGTGATGCATATTAGAAACAAATATATACAAAAATAACTAGAACTTTGAAGAATTTATTAATTTTTTATGTCATAAGGAGCCATTTTCACATAATGTCACAGGGCAGGATGCAAATTCATAGTACATTTTTCATACAGAAGAAATATTTCAATATTGAAATCAGTTTATGATACTTATATCCATTTATAAAACTGTAATCTTCAAGTTTTGAAATATTTTGTAAAGAGAAAGTTAAATATCAATAAAGCTTTAGGTGACAAAGTATGGAGCATTATACATAGATAAAGAATTGATTCAAATGGAAGTAACCAATATAATGTACATGAAGTACGTTGCTTTCCATAGGAGAGTGAAATCTAAATGTGAAATATTAATATAAAAGATTTTTTATTTGGGAAAAATGTTTCAAGAGATGATGTTTTATTCTTTTAACACTGGGCAAAGACAGCCTATATATATATATATAACATTAACTTAACTAAAATTCAACTTCCTAAAATTAAAATTACAGAAGAAAATGTAAAACTTTTTGCTAATTTTTCCAAATTAATGAAAGATTATAATATTTAAAAATGCTGAATTATTAAGAATTGGTATTTGATTATATATTCAAATTTAAAAAGGTTTGACATTAAATAAAATCTGAATATATTTATTCTGCTTCATTTTAAATGCAAATTTTGATAAACATTCTAGTTGCTTTCAATATTAATTAAAATAAAATAGAACAAAAATACTTTGGAATATATCCAAATTAAAATGAAAAAGTACTAAGGTGATGAAATTCATAACACACTTATACTTTTAACACACAATTATATATCATTAATATGGAAAACATACGATTAAAAAAAGGAAATTTATATTGTTTAAAAATATATATATATGAAATTGATACAATAGAAATAAATGTTATACAATGCTCACTAAAATGTTGGATGTCCTACAAAAAGGCAGTAACTCTTAGATAATTTATTCTTACTGAACAAAAGCTAATATTTTACATAAACTGCATCATTAAAAAAAAAGTGATTATATTTGCCTTATTTACATATAACTATAGAAGATTTTAAATGTGTAAAAAAAAAAAAAAAAAGAGAGTTTTCAATATTCTTTTCATGAATTTTTTCTCACAATATTTTATAGTTTAACTTCAGACTTTTTGTTAAGTGCTTACTGTATTTTATTTAAAATTTTCCATGCATATAACCTTTTAAAATATTCCTGGATACAATTTAGTAATGTATATTAGAACCTGCATTATTAAATTGATATTTGAATATTACTTTAACTATGAAGATAAATTTTTAGAATTTTTCATATCAAACAAATTTTATTTTTTTTTTAATACAGAAGTTCCCAGATGAAAAGTGCAATGCTCTTTTTTTAATTGATTTGTTTTCTGCTCATACTTCTGGAGAGCTAGTGCATTGTTTTAATACATTGTTTAATGCATAACTGATCTTGCACAAAGAAAACTGCCTTTTTTAATTAGGATGAAAATAGTAATGCGTAAACGAGATAAAACACAGTATTTGTTCACTGACTGCTAACAAATAACTACAGCTCTACAGGTATTTTGTGATTATCATCATATGCAATACATGTAGGGGAGACCTGTGTACCTAGGGCCACCCCATTTTATTTGAATAATATTTAGTTCTAAGTTTTATGACTCAGTTGGGTGAGTGATAACACCAATTCCTACTTTGGCATTCATTTTGAAGTTTTGCAAAAGAAAGCTGTGGCAAGTTATAAATGAAAAATAGTTTTACATGGTCTAAAGTAAAATTTTGCAGTTCATCTCTTTTTATTGTTGCACAAAGATAAGTCAAATATTTTTCTTTGAATTCTAGTACATAATTTTGTTTGTAACTTTTAGTAAATTAGATTTTAAATAAATCCCCTCTCCATCTGGGTTTTTCTGCAGAAGACATTTTGTATGAAATTACCTAGTCTTGTACCTAGGGCCATGACCCTAGGTACAATTGCAATTAATATTCTTTGTTATTATTTTATTAAAACAAGTTTTTATAATATAAGGGGAAAAGTGGCCTTAATTATCTGAACCAATTTGATTTAGTCAAGTTTTTTACTATAATTGGATGTTATTTAAATGAGAGGAGTGTATATTTTCTGAAACTTTCAATATGCTTGATTTATAAAAAATATGTTTGCTACCATTATTGTTATAATTCAGGATTATCATTTTGTTTACACAAACATAAGAATTCATTTAATAAAAAATCTTAATAATTATAAAAAAACAGAAGCATAATTCTAAATAATTTCTAATAAGCAAAATTCTCGAAGTAAATCCAACGGAGGTGGCCGAAAACCAGGGAGAGGTAGAATCTTGACTGACACTCCAGAAAAGAAAGAAATCAAAAATATCATGCTATTAAAATTGCCAAAGAAAAGAAAAAGAAAACTTGTAAAAAACCTGAGTTTGAAATTAAGGCAACTTCATACAAAGAATATATTGAGGTTATAAAATAACACAAGCAATGTATTAGTAGGCAAAGTTCCTATATTTATGCAGCTGACATCTTGTGTTTCAACTTTTTTTTTATCTCCTTATGCATATTAAATATCTTATTTTATACATTATTCTATTATACCTATTATTCAGGGAATGGATCTTAATAACTTTTTATATACAGTGGCATTGAAATTAGCAATCTGTTTTATAAAATTTAATGCTTTAACAAAAATTAATATATTGTATGAATTTTTATGATATCTGCAACTTGTTTTAATGAAGACATTTTTTTAAAAATAGTAAACGAATTTTTAAAAATTATATGTACAAAAGTTACTAAAGATCTAATCCGTTTAATATGTATTCTTCAATTTGTTTATAGAAATTTTTAGTGTTCACAATAACTTTAAGCATCTTGGTATAGATTCAATCAGTTTTTGTATTTTGCATCGACTTCTCCATTTTTGTGATTATTCATCTTCCATTGTGTTTATTTGGCATGTTTTCTTTTTTTTTACATTAAATTCTCACCAAATATGTTCTACTGGCAAAATAAAGTGATTGAGCAGGTATTTTCATAATTTGGGGACAGTTATAGAGACACCGTGCCATTATCAGGCGCTCGTTATTACCCTGTTAAATTAAAGTCGCTTCTCAACTAGCCAAATCGGTGGATATAATTTTCTTAAATATTTAAATAGTATGCGATTCACAATACCATCTAAAATACAAATTACTAATTTGAGGCCAATTTACACCCCCACGCCAGAACACCTTTACTTCAATGCTGAAACATGGATGTGGAGGAGTTCTTGTTCCACATAAATTCCTGGGATTAAACTCCTTATTTTTTCCATTTACAAGCTATTATAGGCCTATCGGAACTAAAAAGGTTGAATTATCTGCCATACCAATCAATTTGCTATTAATTTTGAATTTTCTGAAACTTAATCCCAAGAATCTAACTGGATCAATAAAACATGGAGATGGAAGCTTTCTTGTGTGGGGGTGTAAATCGGCTACAGAATGAGGTAATTTGGTAATTTTTGTTGATATTGTGAATCACGAGCTCTATTCAAATATTTTAAAGAGAAATTATACGCCCAAAATTTGGATATTGGAAACGACTTTATTTTTTAACAGGATAATGACGCCAAGCGCACTGCTCTCAATGTACACCACTGGTACCTCTCTAACTGTCCCCAAATTATGAAAATACCTCCTCAATCACTTTATTTAGCCAAGTAGAACATATCTGGTGAGATTTTGACGTAAAAAAAAGAAAACATGACAAATAAACAAAAAGGAAGTAAAACAATAATCACAGAAGAATGGAGGAAAATCATGCAGAAATTAAAAAAAACTGATTAAATCTATCCCAAAGCCCCCTTTAAAAAGGGTTTTTTGGACACTAAAAGAACCTACAAGAACTAAATTAAGAAAGAAATACAATATTTAAAGTAAGTTGAGATTTTTTTTAAAGGAAATAAATTGTATAATCTTTTAAACTTTTTTATTTTTAAAAAAATATTTTCTTTTTTTAAAAAAATTTTTCATTCCATTAAGAAAAGTTGCAGATATCAAAAAAATTACAATTACAAATATTTTTTTTATTAGGCTTTAAATTTTATAAGAAATTGAAATTTGGTAAAAAATTTTGTGGACCACTGTATATACTTAACTATAGCTTTATTTTAGTTTATTTGTGATATTAAGTGTTACAGTGATAAGACTCTTATAGTAGTAACTTGTGTTTGTTAGTATACATATTTATAGTTTTCTTACAGTATATTTATTACTAAACTTCAAAGAGGTCTGTTATATAAATTATTTTATATTCTAATAAAGAAACTCATTTAAACTGTTACAACTATGTAACTAATTGCTTATTTATGTCTGTGAACTCATAGATCTGAAATAATGAATTGATTTTTAATATTGTTATTTATCATTAAATAAATAGTTATAAAAGATTAAAAAATAGTTGCCTTTATTTTTAAAGAAAATTAATAGATTTTAAACATCTGAGAAGAAATGTAAAAGGGCCAACTATTATTTAGTATTTCAGAATAATAAAAGTATAAACATTTTTATTTATTATAAATTCATCATTTGATTCTTATTTTCTTCAAAGCAGCATTGAATAGAAATTTGGATTGAATTGTTTTTATTTTAATAAAAATGTGCATTAAGCTTTTTTTAATGGTATATAATTTATATTTATTATATAATTTATATTTCTCTGAAATACATGTTAAACTTGTATACAAATTTTTTAATGAAGTTTATTTCTTGAAACTGCTGTAAATAAAATATCAGAGTTAGTTATAATGAAAGTTTTTGACTAATGTATTGAGAATTATCCTGTGTGACGAAATTTTTTTTTCTTTACAAACCACATGATTGCTGTTTTTCTCATGAAGTTTTCTTAAAATTTTCCTTTGTATTTATATGCTATGATGTTATGTATCATTTCCCACAAATTCATAAAATAACTTAGTTCCTGAGAAACCTATAATTTCATACATCTAAAGAAAATCTTAGACATTAGTATACAATAGGACTTGTCAATTCTATAGACAATTGTGTTTTGAAATATGTTAAGCTTTTTTTAAAAATATTCTAAAAATTCAGTGTTTGTAAAATACTTGTGTTAGTTAATATAAAAATTTTAAATTAATAATTAAGACTTATCCTTTGATAAAACTAAATTTTCTTTCTAAATTCCATGTAAATTGTACATTTTACAATATTGGGATTTACCAATGATATGTAAAACATTTAAAGGTTCCATATACTTGAAATTGTGCTGTAATTAAATAATAACATTTGATACCTTCTATTGTCCGACTCATAAGAAATTATTACCTACAAATGTTTAAAATTTTTTTTAGAAATGCCTATCACCAAAGCTCAGAAAAAACAAAATATTTTTTAAATATAAAAAGTTAAAGAAATGAATCAAATTAACAAATAGATCTTTTTAATAAATTGTTTTAAATAAAACTATTCTAGAATAGGGGAGAATAAGTTTGACTGTTTTTATAAAAATTTCTCATACACAGGAGTACAGGAATTTTTTGTTAGATAGCCAGTTTCAATTAATAATTATATCACACACACAGCTTTAGTATATATCATTTACTGATATTTAATTTTAATGTTACATAAATATACTACAAGTTCATAAAACATGTGAATTTTATTTTACATGAAGAAAGTCATCACAACTGATTAAATGCATTTTTTTTATATTTAATTGAAAATTTTAAGTGATTTTGCTTCATAGTGTACATGTGAAGGGTATTTCTTTTGAATTATCTGTGGTAAGAATTACTTTTGGTTAGTTTCAATTCCCATTTGCTTTATATATATAGCTGAAGCATTTTTACTGTACTCTAATTTTCTTGAAATAACTGATCTACAAAACTTAAAACATAAAAGGATACTTCTGAAGATACTTTTTCAAGATATAACTTTGCATATTTGAAATGTTACTAAGAATTTAAATAATATATTGTTGCATAAAATATGTTAATTCAAAATAAAATTTAAAATTTATAATGTGTAAATCAAATATTACCATATGATTCAAACAGATGAAACTATCAATAACATATTAAGAATCTAGATATCTATTAAACAATTATAATGAAAAAGATTTTAAAGAACAGCAAAAGGAAATCTTATCTAATTATTAGAAAATCATAGATATTTTAGCTGTTTTCATAATTATCAAAAATTCTAGATAAAAGGAATAAATACAATGTCAGAAATTTCACTAATTACTAAAAGAAAAGTTGAATATATTTCAACCTATATGCAGTGCAGCACATTTTTAACATAACAGTTATATAGATGTTTGAGTTAGGTAGGAGACACAAACTGCAGTTATTTTGTGATTGTGGATATCTCATTAATTAGCCAATTTTATGATTGGGCTTGGCATGTACATTTATACACAATAGTTTCGCTTATATATAAATGGAAATGTTCTCTGAAATATGTTAGTTCAATTCATCCACTTTTTACATATTTATAATTTTAATTAAAGAATCCAACATTGTCAAAAGTTAAATAAAGATAGTGATTATCAGTCTTGGTTGTAGAACAGATCTCAGTGGGCTGCAGGTTTGACATGACAGCTTTATGTACAGCCAATAATCTTCTTCAAACAAAAATATTTTAAGATGAAGACATTAAACAAAAATATTCAATTAAAATTTCTTTCCGTGATCATATATTATTAACTATATAAATTTAGCAAGCTAGTAATAAAAATACCTTAATTAAGTGAAAACATATAAGGTCTTAAAAATGTAGATTAAAAAAATCATTCATATCACTCCTGTTGCTTAAGCATATCAATATGAAGTAAAGAAGAAGAAACATGAACAAGTGTTGGTAATATAAATGGGTCTCCAAGCACAATATGAAACTTAGTGATTTACTGAAAAAGAAATAAGCTTTTTTTCCTTTGAAAGCTACAAAATGTATAAGCTTTACATTTTACATATGCATAAAAAAATTCTCTTATATTCTAAAAATGCATCTTATATTCCAAAGCTGCATTCAACTAATTTTTAAAAAGAAATTTAACCAAAATCACAGACAGGAGCTGTATATTAATTGTACAATTTGAAACAAATTTTGCTTAATTAAATTCTTGGTTTAATAAAATAATGAATAGAAATTTATTATATAAACACTACATTGTGAACTTTATGAATATTTTACGTATTTTAAAGGTCTTGAGTACTCTTTTATGATACACCTATTTTACATAGCAAACCAGTTTTTGTGATAAATAAATTGTAAATCTTTGTAAAAATGCTAAATATAAGTGAAGTTTATATTCTTGTATTTCAAATTTACTTTTAACCAAAAACTAATTTCATAAAGAATGTGTCATTCAGTTAAAAGACCAATCAATAACTTATATATTTTTATACAAACAAATATTAAAAAGAGAATAGTAATACATGTGGGAATTATAATTGTTATAGAGTTGTATGCTTAATTAATAGTTCTTCAATTTGCTCTAAATCAATATTGAAAACGCAAACTAAACGTTCTCGTAAATTACGATAGCTTCATTTGAATCATGTTTCATCGATAACATATTCATCCATCCATGGAATGTAATTCTATTTAATTAAGTAGATACCATAGAAGATTTAAAATAATTTGATTTCTTTCTAATAAAGGAACTTTAAGAGACTAACTAAAGAGGTAAATCTTTCAACACAATCTACTCAATTATTTTTTGGCCCATAACTAATGAATATCTCGTTAATTAGGATCAAAATACATACCAGAATTCACTACTCCAGGACAAAATATAAAAACGAAAAGGATCCAAATTTCAATTGCTGTCATCATTCACAATATGTTTTCTCTTACATCACTGAATATATACCCAGACCACAATCAGACTCAATATATACTAGAGCAAAAAATAAAAAGTAAATAGAAGGAATAGTAGAAGTGCTTTCTTCCTTTCACAAAGCTTAATCAAAATGATGAGCGCATACATCTGCAGCAGCGTACTTCACAAAGGAGTGGCCAAATCTTACCAAGAACCAATCACATCACAGAGGCTATTAAATCACTTCTAGAGCTTTCATCTCAAACACAGGAACATCATCTAATTATAGTCTTACAACACTTCTAAAATTAATTTCCTAATTTATGCCTTCCAAATTATCACACAATCTTTCTTTTATCAAGGCCAGAAAATTTTTTTATAATTTCGCTTTCAAAAAAAATTAAAATAATGGGAAACGTATTTTACTCTCAGTAAATGCGAAATATAAAAAAAAATTATACTTATTGATATATACATTATATATAACAATTAATATAACACATTTTTTCGTCTTAACTAAACGACTGCTATGTTGTATCAGGAAGATATACAAAGTATGTCGTTAATTCTTTTACTTTTGCTTGAAAACGAAAAACTAAAGAGGTTTACTAATTAAGTTATTCTGATCTCATTTTTCACATTATTATTTAGATTTTTAAAGGCCAAGTGCGTTTTGGATAAAATTTAGCAACTTCATTTTTTTTTAAAAAAAAAAAATCTTTAGTATAAGAGAAAAAATTAAATAATATATTTTCTACTTACCATTCCCAAACCTTAAATCTTGAAACCTAACATAATTAACTGAAAATAAAATTTCACACACATCTTTTAATATATATCTAAATACATTCCTCTGGAACACACAGGCTTACCTAGAAATTAGTTTTGGAGGGGTGTATGTCTCCATTTCCATGAAAGAAGAAATTTCTTTAGTTTAGAATTACCACTTAGTAAAAACAATCGAATTCGCTATATAACACTTTTTAAAACTGTTCAGTGATTGATATACTCTTTATCAAGTTATAAAAATTACAAAAGATCATTTATGAAAAATAATGAAAAATACTATGAGTACAAATATATTCTTACTTACCAGTATTCTTAAATTTCCTGGAATCTAACATCATTGAAGAATTGATAAAAATTATTTAATGATTGAAAAGACAGTCCAAATTTCCAAAAGGTGCGAGCATAGTGAATACAAAATTCGAAAATGTTAGTTTTTCCAAAGTTATATTTATTCTCTTTTTGTTTTTTGAAAGCAGGCAAAGTGAGACTAAAATTTCTTAAAGTTTATGGATATTTGGGAACATATTTACGTTATTCTGTAGTACTGGGCCCCTAAGCAAAAGTTAGCCCTACCTGTGAACCTTAAAAGTATATAGAAGGGGTCTTCAGACTTTCACTCCCGAGGGACACCTCTATAAATTCACAAAAATTCGCGGACCACTGGTCGGTCTAAAAATAGTGTATTCAAAAAATTTATGTAAAAATGGGAGGTTTGCTTTACAAGACTACAATTGATTCTATGAAAAGAGAGGCTGTTACAGATTTGTACATACATTTTTGGGTTTTAAAAAAAAAGTTAAATGGAAATAGTATTAAAATACTTCGTAATTTTCTTAATTTTGAAAAAAATGAAAGTGATTGTACAGAACGATGTTTTGCAATAGAAAGAAAAATACTGACATTATTGGCGGTAAACGGTAGTTACTTTAGTCTAGATGTGAAATTTGATATTATTTTTGCTTGATTAAAGTTTCAATATCCAGTTTCATCTACATTGTTGGAATTCTTAGTTTTCTACAAACTAGATTTTGCAGCCCCGGGATCCTGGTGTTTTTTCCATTCCCGAAATCTCGGGAATGAAATAACTAATCCCGGGATTTAATTTTGTCCGAATTATATTTTAAAGTTTATTGTCTCATCAAAAATTTCTAAGAATTTAATTGTTAGAAAATTTATATTTTGCTTATGAAATATGTACGTAGAATTTTTTTGTGCAATTATAAGTGCTATAGGTAAAAAAAAATGTATACAGCTCTCATTTCTCGTATGGGAGAACCTTGTATAGATCTAAGTGGCTCACTGCAATATTTACACAATAATATACAGTCTGTCAAAAAAGTATTGGGACACACTACCAGTTCATAGATTTTTATGGGAATACTTTGCTTAAACATTCAAATGAAACCAAAAAAAGAAGTAAATGTTATTTTGGTAAGTACAAATAATAATAATTTGAACAAAACTCATACATTAATTCAGTTATGTGGTTAAAATTGAAAATAAAAGAATTCGAGTTAAAAAACATGCTCAAAAAAGTATTGGGACACTTCTTAATAAATTAAGAAAAACAATTCAAACTTAGAAATTAATATTTTTTGGGGCCTAACCTTGCTTTTTATGACCTCTCGAAATCTATTTGGCATGGATTGGATCAATTTTTTGCAAAAAGATCTATAGATTTTGGTCTCCTCTTCGACTAAATATGTTCTTAAATCCTGTTTGTTAGAAATTTGGTGCTCATGTAGTTTTTGCTGCAAAAAATCCCACACATGTTCAATGGGATTAAGGTCTGGATTTTGTGCAGGAATCTTAATAACACTGGGATAGTGGTAGAGGACCCATAACTTGCAAATATCTGCAGTTTGTTTCGGGTCATTATCTTGGTACTAGTTAAAATGTCCTGAGATTCCCATCTTGCTCGCATTTTTCTTTAAATTTCGCTTGAGAATGTCAAGATAGACATATTTATTCATTATGCCACCAATAAAATGTAAGTGTTCCTGACACCAGAGCTTGTCATGCAACCTAGACAATTTGGTTACCCCCTCCATATTTGACAGCAGCCCGTAAATTTTCGACATACATTGCTGTATTTGATTTCCGCCAAACTTTTTGCTTGCCATCCAATCCGATAGTGTTATATTTGCTTTCATCAACAAAAATTACATTTTCCCAATATTCTGTTGGCTGCCGTAATTACATTTTTGCAAATGCCAATCTAGCTTGTCTATTTGCTTTGCTGATGTAGGGCTTTCTTTGAGGTACTCTGCCATGATACTTAAGTTTTCTTAAAACATTTCTGACAGTTTCAGGATTTACTGATTTTCCGAACCTACTTTTACATTGTAAAGTCATTTTTGCTGCACTAGTTCTTGAATTAGTGTGTACTTGTTTCCCACACACAATCCACCTTTCCTTCACGTTCATTAAATATCCTTGAACGCCCTGACCATTTGCTTGTTTTCAACACTATTTGTTTTCTTGAACCTGTCAATGATGTTAAAAACAGTTGACTTGCTCAAATTCAAGATTTTTCCAATACAGCGAACTGATTTCCCTTCTTTCCAACGACTTATTACGAGATTTCGCACACCAACTGATATATCTGTGTTTCTCGCCATTTTTTCTATAAATAACCTTATCTGTTGAAAACTTTGTGTTTAAACTTCTAGTCTAAAAAATGTGGAGTGAAATTAAATTATATTAATACGTTGTGTATTTGTTAAATTTCTCATTTCAAAAGTGTCCCAATACTTTTTTGACTCCAGTGTGCCTTTGAATAATATTTGAAAAGCTAGATCAAATTATAATTCTATAAAATTAATAAAATTTTCCTTATATACTGTACAAGAAATGTTAAAATATTTCTTAACTCATTTTGTTTTTGTTTTAACGTAATATATTCTTTTTATAAATGGCTTTACAGTTATGCATGCCAAGTGTCCCAATACTTTTTTGAGTGACTGGAAGCAACAGCTGAAGAATAGATTTTTTTCACATTTCCTTCTTTGATTAAATGCCGTTAATTAATAGTGGACTTTCTTGAAACACTTGAGACACTTCACAAATCCTATTGCATTACTAACATTTCATGCATTCTATTTCAAATAAGGCAACACTTGAAATTGATTCCCATTCTGATTCAATAACTGGATCAATTTATACACAAAACCCATTAAGTGTAGTAGAACTAGATAAATTTATCAAAGAGGTACATGCTCCAATGCAGTCTATTAGATTAGCGACACTATTATCAAAAATTCAAAAAGAAATGTCTCTTTTTTGAAAATGGAGGGAAACGTGGTGACTACCTGAAAAAAGCATACTCCTATTTAATGACGATAACACCTATTAGTATAGAATTCAAACGATTATTTTCTTCGGCAGGACAATTAGTAATAAAAATAAAAAGCCGTTTAAGGTATCCGACTACGTTCGGAACCGTGATTTTAAAAAGGCGCATAAATGGGTAATTTTCATGATATTTAGTGTCACTTAGATTAGAATACATGTATAAAATTGTTTTAAGGACATTTTGGCAAAAACAATTATTTAAATACAATATTTCGGCAAAAAATTAACTTAGAATAACCTTTTTTCAAAATGCTCTCCTTTTGTGAAAAATGCTTATATTACAATAATATTTTTCCTGTACATAGCTCAGACCTCTGTACAGAGGCTCAACTATGAATTTTGAAAAATTCGCATTATTTTCAGAGTTACAACCCATTGAAATTATTATCGGCGTTTTATTCTTAAAATTTCTCCCCTCTGTGGTCGTAAAACATGGAGAAACCCACTTCTAAGTTAAATATTTCAAAAATTCTAGTTGAGCCTCTTTACAGAGATCTGAGCTATTTACAGGCAAAATATTATTATAATAGAAGCATTTTTCACAAAAGGAGAATATTTTGAAAGTGGGTCATTCTATGTTCATTTTTTGTCAAAATATTGTACTAAAATAATTTTTTATTGTAATACTATTCTTAAAACAATTTTATATACATTTTCTAATCTAAGTGATACTAAATATCAAAAATGTTATCCATTTATACGCTTTTGCAAAATCTCGGTTCCAAACGTAGTCGGATACCTTAAATGATGAAACGCTTTAAGCTGTGTTTTTTAAAAGCTTATTTACCGAAACACAAGAAATGAATAAATGTCTTTTTAATTTCACTATGTGCTATTTTTATTTGTTTTTCTTATGATGAATTAATTTTTTAATTTGTTTCAACAAAACTGATATTAAACCCATTTTTAATTATATTTTCAGTTTTTTTATGCAATTACAACTATGCTAATGTGTAAGTATTTTTAATAAATAGTCCAATCCTAACCCTGGGATTTGTATAATGTAATCCCGAAATCCCGGGATTGAAAATATAACACGGGATTTCAAACCCTACTTAAAAGGTTTGTCTGTCAGCCATGTTCTTGTTTTTAATTTTATGTTCTTCATTTTACTAAAAAGCTGTTCACATATGTAGGTACTGCCAAAGAAAGAAGACATGAAAGATGCATGTTTGCGAATTCCTGGATACTTGTCTTCGGTCATGTGCTTCGAATAAAAATCGATTAATTAGGATTTTTAAGAAACTTGCAATTTATTGTAGATTCGCACTGCACAATATAAATTATAACTAGAGTTTAAGTACAACACTTCCAATGTCTACCGAAAATGGCTAGGAGAACATTCTCATAAAAATTACATTCTCCTGAAAATCAGAAAATCAGCTTTTTAATTACCCTTTCAGATTTGAAATGTCCTGTGTATATTCATTTTAAATCCATGTTGTAAAGTTTTTCATAAACTCCATCAATTTTGAAAAATGAATGGAATTGTTATTTAGAAACTGACTTTACCTCGGGTTTAATTTTGTTTCAAAGCCTTCTCAGAGTCATAAAGATTTTGCAAGTAGACCTTTTCCCAGTAAGTGGTAGTTCAAATCATTGTAATGTGTGTGTGACCTGTAATATCAACAAGAAATTCAGTCTTTCAGACAGTTTTCATCTTTGAACTCGTGCATAGATTTCCCTTTAAATTCCATGAATGTTTAAATTTCGCTCTTCAAAGAAAACAGACGCTAAAGTATCATTCCTTGACTCAATCAACGTACTTCCACGTAATATACATTAGCAAGTTCAGATTCCAAATCACTTAAGAACTATTGAAATTACTTGTGATTAAATCCTTTACATTGGATGAAATTAATCACTTTTACAACAACAGTCATTACATATTCAAAGTTTGAGAAAGACTTCTTGAACAAATGTTTTTGGTGGATGGTACAGTGAAAAATCACCACCACTTTCCTTCACATCATGTGTTGTGAGTAATGTGGTTACTCTTTTCTCTCCAGTCATATATTTAGTCCTATATCTGGGTTATAGCAGATATATTTCTGAAGTCTAGTTACATTTATCTAAAGTTTGTGTCAAACCAAAGAGCAACGACACTGGCTAAGACCACTACAATTGTGTGAAGTCTCTATCAACACTTCGAATAAAAATGGTTACTTGTGCAGCATCTGTGGATTTATCCACCACCACAGAATAAAATTCAAACTGTTTGTATCTGGATTTAAACTGATAAATACACTGATAAAGTAAACACGTATTTTAGTATTTTGTAAGTTTATCTTGGTTTTGTGAACATTTGCTCTTTCCATATAATTTGGCCTCATTGGCCATTCTTTTACTTAGCCAAGAATCTGGATGCTTTAAGACCAATTAAGAGTGTGTCTGTTGCTAAGATTAATACTACCACTTTAACATTATTATTAGTCAGTTGCATTTTTCTTGTAACCAAACATTTATGAAACACACGTACACCACATATTCAGAGTTCGAGTAAAACACGAAAAAACTCAACTCCTGTCCTCGCGGATATGGCAAGCTTCTAAATGTAGCTGTATGTATATGGATGTACCAACTAAACATCTGTTAAACTTCCAGAGCAAGATGATACTATTTAACTCAAGATGTTTACTAAATTTCATTAAAATAAAAATTCTCGATCCACTTTAAATTGCTTAAACTAATAATATCAAAAATAATTTAACAGTTATTAATCAGATAAACATCAAGAATGATTTGAGGTAAGAAAATTGTATAACAGATGCATCGAGTTAAATATTTTTATATAAAGCTTTTTGCTTAAATAATAACAAGCATACTTTAATATCACTTAGGGTTGTAGTCCTTTCTTTTAATATCACGTGATTTAAAAAATAAAATGGTACCAGCTGAAATATTAATCTGCTAAGCAGAAATTTGGGTAAATTTCATTCTTCTTAGTGTTCAGCTTATTTTACTTTGCCCTACCCGCGGTAGACTAGTGGTCCAGGTCACGAACTCGCGCCCGGTGTGTCATGAGTTTGAGACCTGGTGCCACTGAAGAGCCACCGTGTAAAAGCGGTCGATGAACGTTAAATCTGTCGAGCTCAATGCCCTCCCGTTGGTGTGATGGGTGTGATCCCGGCTTAGGTGTTATCCTCATCTCTTGACCGGGATTCAAAATTACAAGGTCCGTTTACAATAGCCTAGTGTTGCTTTTTAGTGCGACGTTAATGTCACTGTGTCATTTACTTTTCCTCTCGTGATTCTTCTTTTTTTTTCATTAAATGTGTAATGCGCAGTCAAGATTCTTATTCCTGGAGAAGATTTTCAAGACGATTCCTAAATTCGAGAAGCAACGTTGATACACATAAAAATTTCACAAAGTTGAAAATTAAATTTCGACCTTGGAAACGTGATTTTAAAGATAATGGATAAATTTTATTGATATTTAGTGTATTCAGATTAGAATACATGCATAAAATTGTTTTGGACATTTTGACAAAATTATTTAAATATAATTTTGCAAAATTAACTTTTGAATAACTTTTTTTAAATGGTTTTTTTTTGAAAAATGCTTCTATTATAATAATATTTTGCCTGTATATAGCTCAGACCTCTCTACAGAGGCTCAACTACAATTTTTGAAAAATTCTCATTAGTTTCAGAGTTACCATCAATTGAAATAATTATTGGTGTTTTTTTCTTAAAATTGCTCCCCTCTGTTGTCGTAAAATATGGATAAACCCACTTCTAAGTTATATATTTCAAAACTTCTAGTTGGGGCCTCTGTACAGAGGTCGGGGCTTATACAGGGAAAATATTATTATAATAGAAACATTTTTCAAAAGAAAACATTTGAAAAAGATTATTCTAAGTTAAATTTTTGCCAAAAATTGATTTAAATAATTTTTATCAAAATGTCCTTAAAACAATTTCCTACATGTATTCTAATCTAAGTGACACTAAATATCATGAAAATTATCCATTTATGCGCTTTTGCAAAATCACGGTTCCGAACGTAGTCGGATACCTTAATCTCTTTTGTTCGAGCTAACTTTTTATGGGATTTTTCAAAGCGTTAAATGCTATTTTTCTCCTAAGTCAGATAAAAAGAACACAAACTATATATATATATATTGTTAGAGTCAAACTATAGAGGGCGCTGTGAAAGCGCGGCTATATAAAGATGTAGTGATACGCCCACAGACACTCGAGAGAGTAAAAGGCATGCGATATGTTGCTAGTTATTATATTACTGAGTATTAGCGTTTGATGATAGTATATTTAAAAGTGTTTAATAAAGTCTTGTTGTGTTTATAAGGAAGTGTGGAAGTAAATGATTTGAGTAGTGAGTCATTCCACATCCTGACCAAAACACGAAATCACTAAGCGTGAGTGCTGGATTCGATATATATATATATATACATTCCCCATGCACTAATGGTGAATGTTGAACAGTCGGACATTTATATTTTCTTCTCCGAAATTTAGTCGCGATAAATTTTTTGCCTCTCTTTCCGAGAGAAAGAACTTAAAACACACAGTACATTCAAAACGAGAAAGGAAAATTATGGAAGTTAAAAACTTACTTAATTATACAGTACGTTCTAAATGAGAAAATAAAATAATAGTAATAAAAAACTTACTAAATTATGTGATTCAAATCTTATTTATTGCAACAACTTAAGCTATTATGACACTTCGAATTGCACAAGAAGCCCTTTTGTTTTTACAACTGCATTTATTTGTGGAACACTTCCTTTTGCAATGACAGCATGTATAGCCTTGCCCACAGCTTCTCGAATTATCTGCAGCTGTATTTCTCATGAAAATAAATCTCATCTATGGAAAGTAACTTTTCTTTACAAATTATTAACTGATTACAAGTATACAGCTGCTTGAGGGTACCATTTTCTTTTGCAAGTTTATAGAAGTCGGAGTCTTCTATTCCAACAACGAACGCTAACACATTTCGGTTATCTGTACAACCACGGTCGACATCAGGGACTCTATTCGCACAGAATCACCAATTTGAGCAGGAGAAAATTTTTTTTGAGAGGTTCATAACATTTTTGTTGCTTGCAGTAGAAGATTCTCTTTCGCGGCTGCTCTTTTTTTAGAAATTATATAACTCTTGTTTTTCAGTCAGAAATTGATGTGAAGACGTGGTAGATTGCAAGTCCTCTTCAATATTTTCTTTGGAATATGGTTTTCGGTATTACCACCGCTCAAATTTTTTTCAGAAGTATTACCAGTTTCTTCAAACTGTTCTTCGGTTTCAAAAGTATTGGTAGTTTTTTCAAACTGTTCTTCGGTTTCAAAAGTATTGGTAGTTTCTTCAATCTGTTCTTCGGTTTCAAAAGTATTGGTAGTTTCTTCAATCTGTTCTTCGGTTTCAATATTGGTAGTTTCTTCAATCTGTTCTTCGGTTTCAAAAGTATTGGCAATTTCTTCAAGTTGTTCTTCAGTTTCGATATTTGCGATTTGTTCGCTAGGCAAAAAAGACGATGTTATGCCTCTTTTTGCTTCAACTCCAAACATGACTTCATAAGGACTTTGGCGTATTCCTTCGTGGTATTTTAGTGTTCTTGGCAAATTGAAGAAAGGGTAAACCTTCTGACCATTTATTTGTATCGTTATCGTTCATTCATGCAGTTAGCATATTTTGTTAGCATATATTACCCTTTCAACTGAGCCTTGTGTTTGACTGTGACGAGGTTTTTCATGAACAATCTTATCATCTTTCCACATAGCGCATATTTCGGATATGACTTGATTACTGAATTCTCTATCATTATCTAATTGTAATATTGCTGGAGCACCAAATGTTAAAAATATTGAAAGAACGTGATAAGCTACTTCTTCAGCTCTCTTAGTTTTCAAAGGTCGTAGCTGGACAAACTTAGTTAAATGATCTTGATACACCATTATATGAACTTATATTCGCTATCTCTGTTTGGCTGCAGATCTATCAGATCAACTTGACATCTTGAGTTTCTTCTCAGAACTGATCATTGATTTCACAATATCTTTCTTAGGGGCACTGTGTTTCATTTGATACTGTTTGCATAAATTTAAGTACAACATTATAACTTCATATGTAATATTTTTGTATTTAATTTGCAACTCTTTAAGCATACGTGTCCTTCCTCCGTGGCCTGTTCTGATGTGAGTTTCATATAGCACACTGAACAATTCGTCATTGATAACATAATACTGAATATTCGTTCCTCCTGGTTTTAATGGTACAATTTTCTCTTCATCATTAATTTTTAAAACCTCAAAACGTTTTAATCTTCTGTAATCCAAAGGTGCGTTGCAACTAGTTTTAGCAGAAACCACTTCAGAAAGTATTTTAGAGTACTTTTCTTTTGAAAAATAAAAACAATTGTTTTCTCGTTTACCCACAATCAATGCATTTAACTTTTCAAGAAAAAGATCACGATTCACTGCTGCATCCATTCAGTATAAATTAGGGTATCGGGGAAAAAATTAAGAAAATGTTATTCGCACCATCAAGCCTTGCATAAGACTGACAAAGCTAACTGACTCCCAGCAGAACAAAGGATTTGGCGGGAAACAGCCAGTCATCTCTTTGTCGGCTCCTTTCTTTTCGACCTCCACCAGAGCATATCTGTGATTGTCGACATACGTCGGTGAAAGTCCGAATGTACAAGATTGTAATACAATATTCGATCTTTCACCGACGTATTTGGTGTGTGTCGACATTCACCGGTGAAAGTCGACATTTTCCAATTTTGGACATCCACAGTAACATATATATATATATATATCATGTATTGGAGTAATTCCTAGATTGAGAGGAGAAATGCAATGTGCAGCCATTTATCATATTATATTTTATTTCAATATTCAGCAAAGCAATCTGTACTCCAAGCCATGACAAAACGAGTCCTATTTTCAGCGTCGATCAGGAGCCAGTGGGTCGTTCGTTCACATGGTTCTTCGTAAGTTTGGTGGAGTCGAAGTTAAAGTCCGTATGCGGGAGGTGGGTTGAGTTGTTCTGGTAGGTTTTAACCTAACTGACACTTGAAAGGTTGGGGATTCATCATATATATATATATATATATATATATATATATATATATAATATACACTGACCTCCAAAAGTTAAGGAACAACCGGTTTTTTGGGCCTTATTTGCAAATGAATGAATGTAGAAACACAAAATTTGGATGACATGTGCACAAAACAGTTATGTATTGACTGCAAGATAGAAGTGTTTAAATGACAAAAATTCAAAAATGATTTACAACAAAAAAAGGCAATCTCGATTGGAAAAGTCCATTCTTGGAAAAAATAATAATCCCAGTTTTATGTGGTAAAATGTCATAGAAACATAACAGAAAGGGTTTTAATAAGGGATATGCCTACCCCTAGCTTGATTGCATTGGCGGCATCGAATTTCCATGCTGTCAATTAAGTTGTCGGTTACCGAAATGGGAAGCGAAGTCCAGACACGGAGTAAGCCTTGTTTCAGCTCTCCTAAAGACCTTGGAGGAGGGCTTAAAGCAACAACCTGTCTACCAAGATAGTCCCAAAGATGCTCTATCGGATTTTAGTCTGGAGATCGAGCTGGCCATTATATTCGCTCCAAACCAAGACCCTCAAGATATTCCTCAACAATTACAGCTCGGTGAGGTCGTGCATTATCATCCATCAGAATGAAGTCATTGCCCGTTGCAACAGCATACGGGAGGACATATGGATCAAGGATCTCATCCCAATATCTCATACCAGTCAGAGTTCCTCCCTGGAACACATGCAGGCCAGTGTGATCAGCGAGTGAGATCCCTGTCCAAACCATTATTCCATCACCTCGGTAACTGTGTCTTTCAACAGTGTTGGATTGATGATATATGGTGCTTCGTTCCCTCCAGATGAGCAGACGTCCTGAATCGCTCTGTAGTGTGAATCTGGACTCGTCTGTAAGAGTACAGAAGCCCATCTCTGTCTGGTCTAGGAAACGTGTTCTCTTGCCCAAGATAAGCTGGCCCTTCTCTGTCGTCTGTTGACGGGTACACACACAACTGGTCGCCTTGCATAGAGACCTGAATTGTGAAGATGCCTTCGCAACGTAAAAGCGGATATTCTTCTCCTAACGCAACAGTGTAGTTTGCAACAAGTTGAAGCACAGAAATCCTTCTCCTTCGGTCCGAAGGAGCGATAAAACTGATCTCATGCAGGTGTTGTAGCTCGTGGTAGGCCTGGAACATGTCTCCTGGACACAGATGCTTCGGTTTGATATTGATTCCAGAGACGGTGGACCCCACTACGAGACACATTAAGACCTCCTAGCAGTATGAGCCTGTGACAACCCCATTTCCATCCATCCAACCGCCCTCCACCTTAACAAATCGAGTATATGGCGTCTCTCAGACATTGTGAGAGCTCACTGCCTATTCTCAACAAATTTGCTAGCAAAAGTTGTAAATCAACAAAAGTTACACGCTTAATTACGAAAGCCTGATATATGCATATTTTTCTCTCATTCATATATATCTGTTCTTTCCTATTAAAAAAAGATGTAGCTATTGTTTTTGCATAAATTTGTATAAAGTTCGCTTTTATCATTTATATAAACTATAAATTTTATTGTTACTGTCATTTTTCTTACGGTGAACGAAAAACATGTTGTTCCTTAACTTTTGGAGGCCAGTGTATGTATGTATATATATATATAGTCTAATTCTCTACAAACGAGATAAACATCCATCAATCACATTCGAAAAACACATAGACAGTAGGAAAATCACACAATAAAGGACACATGAGAAACCGAGATTAAAACTTATAAAATGGATGCTGCAGTATTATAAACATTGCTGACTTATGACAGCTAATATATAAAATAATTTATATAAAAGTGGGGTTGAACATGTATTTTGGCCAGCCAACCTTCCCTCTTTATGTAAATAATACTGAGTAAAAATCTACTGAAAGTAATGGATAGGAATATCTAAATCCATTACAAGATAGAGGTAACTTACCTAAAAATTGCACTTAAAATGCAGAGCCTGCGCTAAAATCTGAGTGCAATAAATTAGATTATTAGCAGTTTCTGGACCCTAATGCAGATTTAAAGCATTTGAATGGCTAAAATGTAGCACATAACAAAAGTATAAAAAGAATAGAAATAAAAATTAATAAGAGTTACACACAAATTATACCATATATATATATATCGAGAATATTACATTAAAATCAAACTGCGTATTCATTTAAATTAAAGCATTTGATAAATGAGTCACAATCGTGAGGGATTTCACGAATCAGTTAAAAACAAGATTCAACAATAACTTGTGGAAGGAGAAGGAGGAAAATTAACTCTTCTTTGTGAAATCTGTCTTATCAATCGAATCACTAGTTTCGCGCGATTAATTCATGATCTCAGATTAGCAATAAGTGTGTGCTGACCAGATTTCTGATTCATAAGAGGATAAACTGCTATACAGATTCCTCTCTCTCTGATTCATAAATGTCATATAAATGAATAGTGTTTAAATTAAAAGTTTTAAAAAAAAGGTGTTCTTTTTTTTTGAATTGTTATTAACAAATTACTCCAATAATCAGCCTAGAAAAATTGTTACTTTAATTTTAATTTAGTTATTTTAAATGTTAGAAGCTATTATTTAATTCTAATCTTAAATTAATGGTGTATAATTTTTTTAAGCATTTTTTTTCTCTCTAAAGCAATCGCTTGAATTGAATTCATTATTGGCAACTAAACGCAGACACACTTTTTAGGAGGGGAAGTATTTATCTTTTTATCTCTCATGAGTAAATATTTCATTTCCGTTTGAAAGAAAAAAAATATTTCATTTCAAATGCAAGCAGATAAAAAGGTCGGGAGGGGGAGGGGGGAACTAAACCAGTCAGTTAAAAGTTACATAAATAAAATACTTAAGTTGTCAAAGTGATACAGTTAATAAAAATGTGCCCTTTTCAAAAGAAAAAAAATGTGTTGTTTTTGTAAAATTCGTTATGTTTTTAGTACCATGTTTCCCCAAATATAAACCATGTAGAGAGTGCTGATGCACCTTACATCCGTCGAGCTCAAAGTCCTCACGTTGGCGGAGTGGAGTAGTTTGAAGAAGTTGCAGAGTTCAGGTATCTTCCTCGTCACTTGACTGAGGCTCAAAATAGCGAGGTCCATCGCCAAAAGCTTTTGGTTGTCTTATAGTACGACGTCATTATAGCTTTCACTCACGCACCAAAAATAAATTTGCATGATTTTTCAGGATGTTTTAAAAATAATCTCTATCCCCAATGTAAGTCTTAGTTTAACCTTTATCTACCGCATTATGATTTACTGCAGTTTTTTTTCATGCAATATTTTTTTTTTGAATCAGTACATTGAAATTTAAGGGATGTACATAAACAAAATACTCAACTTTGGGAAATTTAATCCGTTAGAGCTAATTAATTAATTAAAGAGATATTCAACTATAAAATTAATTATATACACTGTTCACTTAAAATAAATAGTCAAATCGTTTTCTAAGATCTTCACACACATTAACATACCAAAAAAAAATAAATAAAAATAAATAAATAAGACACTTAAATTTTGACATTAACTACTTTTTCGGAACAAAAATGATAATCTTCGCAATCCGCTTAAAACACCGTCAGCTGAAATCGCAATTTCTGCTATAAAAACTATTCGCCTTCCCCTCTAAAATATTCATCATAGAACCCGTGCTGCCATATACCTTAGAAGAGTGGATTTCAAAGAATATTCCTGCTATCGCCAGAATATTCGTAAAAATGGTTGCTCTTTGTAATTTTAAAGTAAGTTGTACTTATAAGTACCGTCGGTAGATAAAGGGTTAAGATCGTCAGAGCCAAATGAGCGGTTAACATTGCTGAGTGAGTCAGTGAGTGAATAGTAACGTCACATTATAAAGCAACACGAAGACTATTGGCGATGGACCTCCTAATTTTGAACCATGGTCAAGTACCGAGGACGATACCTGAGCGGATACCCTCCCTCCAAAAAAGACGTTGCTGAATGGCCAATTAAAAATTCAGATACAATTCATGGACAAATTTGATGGCTAATAGACGTGGTTGAGATTGATTAGAATCTTCAGTATTCAATCCATCGTGTGCCACAACTGAGATTAGTATTTGACTACTGAATATATAATAAAAATCTAAAGAGAGTAATATTCATCCTCAAATGAAGTGTAGATATAGATTCGAACCGGGCACCTTCAGTTCCGAACGTCAGTACTTTATCGATCACGCCAAAACGATCATCTGGGCGTGATGTCTAAGTACTGGTTTTTTATTGAGATACCGCTACAAAGTCAGGGTGAAAAGAAAATATTGTCTTTTGATTGACTATCTGTTAGTAAACTGACCTGAAATATTTCAAACAAATGTAAAATATTTCTGTAAAAATAGAAATGCGAGAAATTAATTACCAAAATTTGCAGGAAAATTTAGACTATAGTCATTGATGTATCTTCTTCGGTAAAGAAGTCGGTCTCTTTCGCCTGTAATGCATTCTCGTCTTGAAAAGAACGCAGCGCACCCCTTCTTGTTATATGCTCGGATCCTCATCTGTAATAAATGTGTATATTCTCCTGTTGTATTGTATGCTTTCTGTTCTTCTTCACTTGTATTTCATATGTGTTCCCAGGATAAAAAACACAAGACAACAACAAAAGAATTTTGCTTATCTGTAACATACTTCATCTATTCACGAAAAAATAAGTTCAATATACCACGAGTATCCTTAGTTTATTTCTATTAAACGGCCGAATGATTAGGTTCCGGATTTTATTATTTTTTTTCTCAGAGTATAATTAGTAATTTTAAAAAAATTTGGTGGCACACTTCTAGAACACTCGACATACAAAAGTGCCACGTCACAGCGGTTAGGAATCACTGATTTAGACTGAGGGAAAACAAAAATACAATTTAAATTGGAGTATAATAATTGTATAAATATTCAGCATACAGATATAGTTTTACAGGCAATAATTTGTATACATAGATGTTCTAAATGTTATTATGTATTGGTTTAATTTTAAAAAAAAATTAAAATCTCATATCCTTTTTCTCTCTCTCTCTCAATTTCTACTGTTAAATCACACTGTCTCTATATATTTATTTATACATCTTATTCAAATTTTCAATCATTAATAAAATACTTTTTATTCATCCACTCAAGTTCAAATACATTTTTTAAACTTGTAGTGGATGACACTTGATGTTAATACAGTTTTTTCAAGTATATTGATTCATTAATTTAATTACATTAATTAATTACAGTTTAAGAGATATATTTCAGTCAATATTATTCCTCTAGATGGCAGTACTATTGGATAAAACAGCTTTTGTTAAATTTGTGATGAAGATTTAACTTAACCTGAATAATCATATGCTAGTTAGACGTCAGCATTCCTTTTACACTGGTTTTAAGATAAATTCTTACCTATTATATTTAACTTTTATTAAAAATGTAATTACAAATTTAATGTGGTTAAAAAGTTTTTAATGTTAATTTAAAAGGTGTTTTGCCTCTTAATATTGCGATTCCGTCATATGTATTTATGACGTCATAAGTATTTATGTTATATATATATATATATATATATATATATATATATATATATATAATTGTAATCCTTACTAATATTATAAACGCGAAAGTTTGTATGGATGTTTGTTATTCTTTCGAGCAAAAACAACAGAATGGATTTTAATGAAACTTTACAGTAATATAGCTTATACATCAGAATAACACATAGGCTATAATTTATAAAGATATTGTGTGAAGTATTCAAAATATAACGATAATTTTCAATTAAGTAGGAAAAAATTCTGTCATCTGCAAGCAATTCTGGAGTGCGCTGCAAAAAAGCCCGCGACAGCATATATCTATCTTTTATGTGTGAAGTAAAACTTTCCCTTTTGTTTTGTCTACGTCAGGCGTTCGCTTCTAATTTATTCCTTTGATCAGTGTAATCCCTATTTTTTTTATTTTAGAATTAAACTAAATTTTGAAGGGAGAGGTTGTTTTAAATCTATCTTTACTTGTGAATAGCTATTATTGATTTTTTTCAAGTGTAAGCCATTATCGCCAAAATAGTGAACCATACATAGAATAAAAATTAATAATTTATTTCCATGCACGTTTTTTTATGATTTTATTTTGAACATTTGGTGTAACAAACTGATCCTTATATCAAAATAAATACTTTTATCGCTTCTGGTACTTAAAGTAGATAAACTTTGTCTTTCACACTACATCATTTGGAAAAATTTGCATAATTTGTTTGTGGTTAGTAGTTAATTATAACGCTATAATTTTAATTGAATAGGCAGATATTACATTTTTTAAGTATAAAAATAATAACTACTGTACTGTATTTTTTGGAGTGAGTGAATATTAACGTAACACTCTGTTCAGCTGCACGAGGGCTTTGGGCGACGGACCACGTAATTTTGAACCATGGTCAAGTGACGTGGACGACACCTGGGCTGGCACCCTCTCTCCTAACTACCACACCACACCAACGGGAGGACGTTTGAGCTCTCGACAGATTTAACGCTTTATCTACCGACGGTACTTATAAGTACTATTCACTTTAAAACAACATAGAATAACCAATTTTACGAATAATATGACAATACTTAGCAGGAATATTCTTTGAAATCCGAGATATATGGCAGCACGGGTTCTATGATGAGCATTTTAGCGGGGAAGGCGAATAGTTTTATAGCAGAAATTGCGTTTTCAGTGGATTGCAAAGATTATAATTTTTGTCCCGAAAAAATAGTTAATGTCAAAATTTAAGTGTCATTTTTTGTAGGTTAATGAGGACCTTAGAAAACAATTTGATTTTAATTTTAAGTAAACAGTGTGTATAATTAATTTTACAGAGGAATATCTTTAATTAATTAATTAGCTCTGATGGATTAAATTTCCTAAAGTTGAGTATTTTGTTTATGTATATCCCTTAATTTTCAATGTAGTGATCCAATATATATATATATATATATATATATATATATATATATATATATTGGATCACTACATTGAAAATTTAAGAAATTGAATTGAAAACAACATTGAAAATTGACAACATTGACATGAAAATTTATATAAATATATATATATATATTGCATGAAAAAAACTGCAGTTAATCATAATGTGGTAGATAAAGGGTTAACGTGCATCGCTACCCTACACGATGGGTCTTTAGTGGTACTGGGCTCGAGTTCGTGACAAGGCCAACCACGATCCAATAACATGACCACTCCGCTACCGCGGCTACTGTATTTTTGAAGTGTAGAAAAAGTATATATTAAGAATTATGCCGTGAAAGCGTAAGTTTAATCTTTCCCAAAGCTCTAATGAAGCTCGAGCTATGAAAGTAGCTAGACCAGTGATTCCCAAAGTGGTGTGGTCTGTATAGACTCCCAGGGGTCTATGATGACCTGCAAGGGGTCCATGTCAGCGAAAAAATAATTTGGGGGTCTATGAGGTATAAATGAGGGTCTATGATTGACTCTCGTTAAATCAAAATATGATTTTAATTTTAAAAGAAAATTTAATCAAGTGGAAACCAGATTTTATCTATTTAATAGATTTATTTACTAATTTTAATGAGGATAGTTTGCAATTATAAGGTGACAGCATAAATTTTATTAAATTAAGGACCATGTCAGCAATTTTGGCTTTTAGAGATATCCCAATTATTTATCACGTATGGAATACCGTGAGAAAATTTTTAATTAGTTTTCCTAGTGAGAAGGTGTTTGGTTCAGCGTGGTTGCCAATCTATAAAAAAAAAAGGGGGGAATGGGGAGGGGAATCTATCTGGGGGTTTGGGCTAAACCTGACACGATTGATTCCAAATGTTGAAAAACTGTTATTGAAGCACCAGATTTATTCCCCCAAATTGTTTGCTGCTCAGTTATTTTATGCATATTGATTAAATTTTAATTTAAACAACATGTTTTTCTTAAGTTTTAAACTCAATAATTCTCTTCAGTTAGAAATTTAACTCGTTTAAAGTAGGTAGCTCTGTATCAGCCGTCAAAAAGACATTTAATTGGTAAATTTGCAAAAATTCAATATCAGGTAAACCGAAAAACATGGCAAAGGGTCTATGAGACAAAAATTTGGGGGAATCCCCGGTAGGTTTTCCTTTCCTATCACCAACATTTCCTATTTTTTTCATTGAATCGCCATTATAATTAAAGAAACGGGTTGTTGCAATATTAAAATTTTTAACATAAAATAAATACAACGAAAATAATATTAACGTATTACATTTTTCAGGTAAAAATTATTTACACTATTTTAGGGTCATTCAAAAATGGTAACAATGTGTTACTTTGTTGAGCGGGAATCAGCTTAGGAAGGTATTTTCAAAAATCGACCCTCAAGAGAGTTGGGGAGTTAAAAAAAAAAAAAAATATTTTTATCAGCTATTAGATCTACAGACCTAAAATTTAACAAACGTGTTTTTTTTTTGTTTTGTTTTGTTTAGCTGAGATATGCAAAAAGCTATTTTTGTTTAATTTGCGATTCACGTAAAAAATTAACTCACTAAAAAAACTTTTTTATCCTTCAATCTGTATTGTTTAATTTTTCAGTTCACCCGTGCGAAGAACGGGTATACCAGCTAATTATTTAATAAAAGTAACTAAAATTAAATTTTTCTGTGTTGGCCTAAGTAGGAACTGACTTAATTTTTTTTATATTACTTGTTTTTTTTCTAAGTTTTACATATTTACTTAAAATTTTTTTGCAAATCGGTCGTCTTATTTCTTTTTCAAAAAGTTTTACGGTATTAAAATTAGGGTTTCATATTCTTCGTCTGAACTTGTTTCGATTGAACAATTAATGGTCTCATATTATTTCCTTTCTCCCTACAAATGAGACATTTTCTTTATCTTTTAAATGTTTAATAATTTGTACTACGTATACCTCTTGACATTTCCTCCTTTTCATCAATTAATTAAGCCAATTAATTAAAGAAAGTTAATAACGAGGCCATATCAAACGGCTGTATCAAGAATTTATCCTTGTGGGTTATTACATAATAGAGAATTTATCACACAGGTGCTCTGTTTAGGATGAATAGAAAAACTTATTTTTTAAAGAAATTGTAATTTAAGAGAGTCAAATTCTTGCCAGTGTTTAAAAGATAAATTCTTGTAACGGGAAGCAAATGCATAAAAGTAACAAAAGGCAACAACTGATCATGAATAAGAAAATAAGCATTTTTTATGTTTTTCCGTTATTGAAATAATTTTTTCAACAGTTTATGAATAATATAATTTTAAAAATCACCTTATTGTATTTTTTATAAAGCTTTACTTCAAAAGCTAATATTGTATTTACAAATATTCTTACTACGTCAAGCTGTTACTCATTTCTTCATTTCTAGTTTTATCTATCTTTTCCTTTGACGTAAGAGTTACATTAGGTCAATTGATTGTTTAAACTAAGTCGAAGAAAAAGTGCTAGTGTTATAAGATATTCGAATACATAGATAAAACTGTTGAAAATTTATCAGTAAGTCATAGTTTATGCTTTACATTCCTAACATACAGAGATTATAATTGAATGTTTTCCCTTTTTTTCCCTCTTCTTTTTTCATTCTACTTATGCATTTTTTAATATTTATTTAATTCAAATAATACAAAATTCTTAGGATAATGTCATGTAAATTTTTTTTATTTAATTATTTTTTCACCCCATTAATTTTAGGGAGTCTTAATTTGTTAGATTTTATCATACTTAAGATATAGTAGTGCTATATGACCGTACGTTACAAGAATGATATTTGTATCCTTTTCATCTCCTTTTTTTAAAGAGCAAATTAATTTTAAAAAGCTTTATTTGATTCGCAAAATTAATTTATTACATATTTTTAAGAAAATTAGAAATCCATTACGCAAGAACACAGGCAGCCAGAAGTATAGCTAAAATAATATTTTTTATAACCTTTTAATTTAAGCGTTGGCTTTTTTTTAAAAAATTTGTATCCTATCAATACAAAAATTTCTAGGTTATTTTACAAATCTTTTAATTTATTTAATACAATTTATGAAGCTTAACGGAAGAGTCAAACCTAATGTTGGTTCTAAGTTTATATAATTGCAGCCGATCCGTCTCTTTCCGAAAAGGATCATGCTTTGGGACTGGCAGGGTTGGAAAGAAATTTTGAATTACATTTTTAGCAAACAACCAGACGGTAAATTAAAAAAAGTATTGCTATCAATTAGACAAATTAAAACAATTGAACATAGAGCTCGGTGGATATGTTCTAAGTCAGGGGTGGACAACCTATTTGGGAAGATTTCCTCTATCTGATTAAAAAAAATTATGCATGCTACTTCAGACTTTTCCAATAAACAAAATAATATGAAAAGATAAAAAATTTTTTTTACTTATATGCTTTTATTATGGAATTTTTACGTAAATAGCACATTTTTATGCAAGTCTAAGTAATGGAAATTCAAAAATACTATAATAGTCAGACAAAATTATAAACTTAAGTTTTATTGTTAATAAACTTTTTACAGGTTCATAAATTAGTTAGGTTAGCTATAAAAAATAAGTAACTTGAAACATATAATTCTAAATAATTATTAAACAGTCAGTACCTTCTTATAATGAGGCTTTTGAGTTTCATTTTTTTTCTTCTAACAAATCATCTATATTAGAATTAGTTCTCGAAGATGCTAACAAAATTTGTTGTTCTAGGTGCATATCAGTAAATTTTGAGCTATATTTTGAGCCAATCTGCATTTTGGAGTAGCAAACATTCATTGGGCAGTTCATTGTTTTCTTTAATATATTTTAAAACACACTCCCTCAAATTCCAAAATCTCACGAGTGCACTTCCTTTGAAAATCCAGTGCACTCAATAATGAAGGAGTAGATAACTTTCTATTGTAATTCAATTAAGGGTAGTCAAAACAAATTTTGATATCTTTTTTGTTTAAGACAACCGCATTTCAATAAAAATGAAAAAAAAAATGATAATATTTATTATCTTTTCAAATTTTTTTAATAAGTCTTCGCGTGCCACTGTTGCAGCTCAGCCGTGCCACACTGTGGCACGCTTACCACGGGTTGGCCACCCCTGTTTTAACCCAAGCCTTGGAAACATGGCACGCGGCCACATGCGGCATACGAAGAAATTTTCTCAGTGGAACTCTACACCACTCTACAAAGTTTTTTTTATTTCTAATGGCCTGCCGATTGGAGTTTTTCCAATGCAGATCTAGTACGTTCCCCGAAAGATGGTATCTGTTTTTAGTGCGGTGCCATATAGGCAGATACCAATCGCCACAGGCAGTTTTGACGCTCAGTTTCCTCCCTAGAGGGAGGTACTTGAACTCTGACGATGCAAACCTGTTCTAAGATTTAATTTTGCCTAGAGCACCCAAGTCAAACAGGCACTCTAGGGATTTTTTACATGCCGTATAATCGTACGACATGGCCGCTGTCGATTTTCTGCATCATGAAAATCCACCGACTTGGGCCGGGGTCGAACCCGCAACCTCAGGTGCAGAAGGCCAGCGACAAACCAACCACAAGATAAAGTTAAATCGCTCTGTGTCTATCTTCTCTCTATGCCTCAAGCATTTTTATTTAGACTATTTTTTACTTTCAATTCTTTGCAATAAAACGATTCTGCTGAATCTGCTTGAGTGCAGTTTGTGTAATTTATGTAAAAAAAATCATGTGTTTAAATTGTGACGTCTATCGCGTCTTTCTGCTAACATAACTCCTATGTTCTTTGACGGCCACGATTAATGGCAAAACTTTTCCAACCCAATACCAAGAAGATAAACAAAGATAATATGTAAATTAGATATACTATAAAAGGATAGAAGCTTTGATGATAATATATAGCGCGGCAAGCTTAGAGATAGTAGTGTGGAATTATTCTGATCGATAGCGTGACAAAGCTTAGTGTGAAATCTTGCAGATCAAGAGTTAGCAGTCCGATAGTTTTGGAAAGAATAGAAGCCTAAGATAAAGAAGTTGGAACCATCGTATATAAAGTTTATAGATATCATTCTCTAGGTAAAGGAAGGAGAACGGAAAAAAAGGTAATATTAGATATAAGTAATTAGATGAATAGGATTTTTAAAGATAATTGAGATAAAGGATCTATTGCGTGATCGGGACTTGAATACGTGGTTTAATTTGGGCGTTGACTCTCACTTTAAATTAAAATTGTCAAATTAGAATTTAAGTAATATAAGTTATTCTTAATAAAAGTTGTATTAAGAACTATTATGTCTCATCATTTTGATAATCCCACACCTCTAGCTTACGCGGAACCGGCACGACATGGTCATCACAGGATGGCTATGTCGCAATGGCGCCCGAACTTATATAATTCTGGGTTAGGTAATGTAGGTGGAAGTACGGTTCTACCTGAAATGTACTTTTCAGGGTCGGAGAACATTGCAGAGTTTATAGAGTGTATCGATAATAACATACAGTTACTTGAAATCCCAAGTAATCTGTCATGTGCTTACTATAAAAGTCATCTCAGGGAAGGGCTCAAGATTGGTATTCGATATTTGGTTCGTTGTTAGTGCAAAATACAGCCACGGATTTTGGCAGCTCAAAAGCTGAATTAGCAAAGGGCTTTTCCCGCGGTCAAAAATAAGAAAGAACTACAGTCGGAGTTTTATGCACCCCAGCAGGGAAATCAGGATGCTACTGATTTTGTTTATAGATTACAAAAATAGAGAGAAGTTTAGAATTAGAATGTCCCAAGCAGCTTGGTGGATCATATTTTAGTTCGACTCGAACCACAGATACAGGACTATGTGAAGTCAGAAATCCACAAAACACGATACAACTTTTTAGAGGTTTTGGCTAAATTCGAAGAGGGGATATTCTGAAATTAAAAAGGGTTATCAGAACGATAATATAGAAAGACGAGGTCAAAATGCATAGGATGCCTAATTTTGAAGCTAATGGTAGAAACGGGAGGAATTCTGAAATAAGACGTAGACCAAATAACAGTAGAAATGAGTTTTATGAGAATAGCCGTCAAAATAATAGAGGGTTCGAGAGGAATAGGTTTCAGAATAATGATCAAAGATTCAATAACAGGGCTTACTCAGGTCGAAATGAGCGAAATGATAATTTTAATAGAGGGGACCGTAGAAATAAGGGTTCGAGTGAAAATTTCAATCGAGGCGATAGGACGCAAAGGGGACGATTAAATATTGTAAAGGTTAATGATCAACACGATACTTGGGATCAATTCTTACGTGAGTTTGCTTTTCGCTTTTTTCGTACAGCGGTGAATGAAACAACGGGAAAAACACCGGCTGAATTATTTTTAGGTCGAAAATTGATTACACCATTTCAAAAACTAGTTATGATATCGGAAAGTTCAAAATTCAAAATTCAAGATATACAGAAAAGCTTTAAAGAAGCTAGACTAAGTACGAAAATTAAACAGGAAAGGTGGGAAAAATATTATAATAGACGTAGAAAAGACATAAGAATAAAGGTAAATGATTGGGTCTTATTAGAAAAACAAAAAAATACAAAATTTGTTTAGTAGTTTTTTAAAAGGGGTTTTTTTCAGAGAAACCAGGTCTTACTCATGTTTTATACCATGAAATTGACACGGAGATAACCCACCAGTAGCTTCTGAGGCCTTTATAGGTATGATCGCACTAAGCAAGCAATAAAAGATTTTCACATACAAAAATGTTACAAGAGGAAACGATTGTTCCAATACAATCCCCATACGGGCACCTGTTGTATTATGCAAGAAAAATAATGGTTACCACCGGATAATCCGAAGCATATAGATTTTTCAGTAGACTATATAGAAAATTAAATTCGATCACAAAGTATCCGCGATACCCTTTACCGTTAATAGATGATTTATTAACGAACATACCATATACAACAATAATGTCATCTCTTGATCTAAGAAGTGGGTACTTTCAAATGGCAGTAAACCCCAGTGATATTGTTAAGACCGCATTTGTAGTAAAAAGTGGCACTTATGCTTTCAAGCGGATGCCATTCGGTTTATCAGGAGCAGCCCCAATTTCAAAAAGCAATTGACATAATCCTAAAACCGGTGATAGGAAATTTGTGAGTGTTTATATGGACGACGTTATTATTACGTTCCATCATTCACTCACCATGTTGAACATTTAAGGAAGTTTTCGTTGTTAAAGGATGCAGGATTGACATTAAATAAAGAAAAATGTAAATTTGGGTGCGATGAATTGAAATATTTGGGATTAATTATTAGTAAAGAAGGAATTAAAAAGGATGAGACAAAGGTTAGAGCTATACAAGAGATGAAACCGCCCCGTAACTCAAAAGAGGTGTCCAAGTTTTTAGGTATGTCCCAGTGGTACGCGAAATTTATTAAAAATTATGCGGATATTTGTGAGCCACTTTATAATCTTAAACGAAAATTTAAAAAATTTGTCTGGTCCAATGAAGCACAAAAGGCATTCGAAGAGGTCAAAGAGGCGGTAACAAAAGCGCCAGTTTTAAAATTACCAAACTTTCAGGAGCCATTCGAGTTATTTACAGATGCCAGTTCGATTGGTTTAGGAGCAGTACTTAACCAACAAAACAGACCAGTGGTATTTGCGTCACGTACACTGAACAACGCAGAGAGGAATTACACAGTAACCGAAAGAGAATGTCTAGCAGTAGTATGGGCGTTGAACAAATTTAGAACATATTTAGGAATATTACCAATTAAGGTAATAACAGATCACGCCGCATTAACACGCCTAACACATGGCAAAAATTTGTCGAGTAGGATGATTAGATGGGCACTAAAGTTAGCAGAATTCAATATAGAATGGGAACATAGACCGGAACTCAAAAAGCAGTGGCTGACATTCTTTCAAGGAATCCAATTAAAAGTATAATTGGTGATAAAATTAATTGTGCCATAATCAAGGATTTGGTACTTACTTCGCGGGAACAATTAATAACGGAACAAAAAAATGACCCAGAATTAGGTCATATATATAGATATTTAGAAAAACCCGGGAAAATAACCCCGGTTAATGCAACGATATGTAGAATTGGTCCCCCGATTTCCGTTTAATTGAAGGATTGTTATTTTATGCGAAACACGCAACGTCATTAGGGGAAATGCGTGTATACATTCCAAAATCTTTAAGGAATGAAATAATGAGAGAATTTCATGACAAGCCAATCGCTGGACACTTAGGCAGATTTAAAACGTATCATAAAATTCGGGCCGTTTGTTATTTCCCGTACATGAGAAAATTTATTGATCAATATGTCTCTACATGCCATATGTGCCAAGTTAATAACTATAAAAACGCGTTACCAGCTGGTCGGTTAAATCCAATTATATCAAAATCCGAATGAGTTCACGTTAGTTTTATTAGGCCCGTATCCTTTTATCGAGAAAAGACGTAACCGCTATTTTTTAGAAATTAACCGATCATTTCAGCAAATGGGCTGAAATTATACCTTTTTAAAAAGGCCCTCACCCTCGTATAATAGGGGAATTTTTTGAAAAATTTTTATATCGCGTTATGGAGCTCCAAAAAATTTTTAAATGGAAATGGTCCCCAATTTATATCCGAGATTTTTGAGCACTTAAGTAAAAAGTTTAAAAGGCAAAGGCATGTGAAGACTGTTGCATATCGACCACAAGAAAAATCGGACTGAAAGTGGCAAAAGAAAGGGGAACAATAATAATAATAAAAGACAAATGTCATCCAGTACTTTTTCCCAAAAAGCAGGAAAAGAACAGAAGAGAATGCACAGAATTTCCCAAAAATGAAGTAAGAAACAGCTTAAGACCACGACGGAAAAAGGGGAAAAACCCCCGACCAGCCAAGGACACAGTTGGGAATTTAAAGGGAAAAGGGGACGAAAAAGGAGATTACAAGCCTTACAACAAGAAATTCCAGTAAAAACCGGGGGAAGAAGAGACAGCACCTCATCTTTGGGAGGGAATGTGGGAAAAAACATATAAAAATCAGGTTGTATTGTTTCTTTTTTTGATCTTTTCCCAAAAAGGGGCGGAAGAATTATTGCAAAGAAGGGTTCCCGGGGGGTGTTTTAAAAATTATAACCGTCAAACAATCAATAAAAGTTTATTTAATTTTTGGAACCCTTTTTTACTTGTTAAAAATTTTTTTTTGAAGAAAACATTTGTAATCACACATTTGTTTGCTTCGATGTATGACTTCGTGAGATGGAAAAAATTTCCCTTTTTGGGTTTTTTGTTATAATAGTTTATTGAAAAAAAGTTTGTAATTGTTTTAATATGTGTTTTATATATGTTGTTGTATTGTTACGTTTCGAGGCATCTTTGGGTTTAGGGGAAAAGCGGCGTAGTCAGGGGACTAACAAAAAAAACGAGGTTTCGCGGCCATTGGGAGTTTTTTGAAACCAATGTGGGGATGGAGATGAAAATTTTTTAGATATATAAATAATATATAATAAATTGTGAAATTGATTAATATTATGGAAATAGAGACTCAAAAAGGGTTTTTTATTTCAGGGAGACTGACCCCCGAAAATTTTAAAAATATACGATTTATAGCTTCAACAAGAAGGGGGAGCGAAAGTTCCAGCTCCATATGCAGTGTTAGATTGGGTCTTTTGGGACCCAGAATATTTGTTTTTAGAAATTTAAGTGTATAAATATTTTTAAATAATTGAATGTAAAAGGGGAGGGGGATAAATTAAACAGTAATTATTAATGTTGGCCTAGTTATTGGGGTAAAATTTATTGTCACGAGTTTAAATTTAAATTGAATATTAAAATTTAAAATTTAAGATGAAAATAATGAAAAAATTAAAAATCAAGATAAATTTTGGAAATTATAAAAGTTAAAATTTAAGATTAAAATTGGGAAATGAAAATTAAAGTCAAGATAAATATTGGGAAAACATAAAAGAAAATGAGGATTTAAGAGATTAAAAATTTAAAAAAAAAAACTCAGGGAAAACGAAGAAAAAATTTGAAATAGAGATTTTGACACGTAATTTTTAAGGGCATTGAGAACCCTTAATAAATCACGTTTTTCTTCTTGGGGGGGGTTAAATTCATCGCGTCTTTCTGCTAACATAACCCCCTTTTGTTCTTTGACGGCCACGATTAAGGCAAAAAATTTTTCCCCCAAACCCCAAAACCAAGAAGATAAAAAAAAGATAATATGTAAATTAGGGTATACTATAAAAGGATAGAAGCTTTGATGATAATATATAGGGGGCAAGCTTAAAATAGTAGTGGGAAATTTTTCTTTATCGGGGTAAAGGGGACAAAGCTTTAGTGTGAAATCTTGCAGATCAAGAGTTAGCAGTCCGATAGTTTTGGAAAGAATAGAAGCCTAAGATAAAGAAATTGGAACCATCGTATAAAGTTTATAGATATCATTCTCTAGGTAAGGGAAGGAGAACGGAAAAAGGTAATATTAGATATAAGTAATTAGATGAATAGGATTATTAATGATAATTGAGATAAAGGATCTAGTTGCGTGATCTGACTTGAATACGTGGTTTAATTTGGGCGTTGACTCTCCCCTTTAAATTAAAATTGTCAAATTAGAATTTAAGTAATATGTTATTCTAATAAAAGTTGTATTAAGAACTATTATGTCTCATCATTTTGATAATCCCACACCTCTAGCTTACGCGGAACCGGCACGACATGGTCATCACAGGATGGCTATGTCGAAAAATGTGACTCTTTTTAGCGTTAAATATTCAATTCAAATCAAAACGATTGTATAATATTTGTAAAATGAAACAACCCTCATTTTCACGCCATGAAAAAAAAATCTTCAGAATTATTTAAAGCAAAATTTACGGAATTAAAATTTGGAAGATAACTATGGATAAATTGACAGCTATTTTAAATTGCTGTATGTTATTGCCGGAGTGATTTAATTGTTTGAAGAAAATTGAATGTGCCCTGTGTTTTGTCACTTTTGGTTCTACATTTGTAATTTACATGTAAATAAATTTATCTCAAGAAATATATTTCGAATCCAAAAAGAAGTCGTTTAACAACTGAACATTCAGAATCACATGTGCCAAATTGAAAGTTACAAATTGTATCTCGATATTGCGATATGAAGCAGAATTTTGCAGGGACAAAATTCGCATTAAAATTTTAAATTTTTATTTACCTACATAGCAGGAATACTTGCATTTTATGTTTTTTTTATTTCTCTTTTTTTAATAAATATTCTTAAAAGATACATAAAACATAATATATACACAATTTTAATTTTTTTTATTTATGTCGAAGAAATAGTTGTACTTTATTTTGCTTATTTTTATGTTAATAAATATCTCTTAAATGAGATGCATATAATTAATATATATTTAAACTCTAAATATTTATTTTTGACCTCTATTCCCTAACTCTGCATGCATTGCCGCGAAAATCGAATTATTTCAAATATTTCCTACTGCGTGGCATCCTGAATCACTGGTATATTGGTTTGGCACACCACAGCTGTAAGGTTACCGACCCCTGTTCTAACTTGTCCTCTATATTCATTAGATCTCGCGGCCTAAGATTTGAAATTATTTCTATCATTATAAAATTTTTATTAATGGAAAAAACTTCAATTTTTTGGTCAATATACACTGGTGTGCAAAACTTAAGCAACAATGTAAAAATTTAGCAGATAGCCATGAAATTGCAGAAAAGGAGGTCTGAGATCAGTACAGTGAACACGTAAGTCAGTAGAAACGTCATGCGTATGCAAATATCAGAACAAAACTTCAGAAGCGATGTGAGCGTACGCAAAACGCGTGATGTCCGCGCGCGCGCTCAACAGTAGAATAAAATGAAGGACGGAGACGCAACCCAAAATATTCGCTGCAAGTGCCAGTGAGTCAGTTCGTGAAATATGGCTAGAAGAAATCACCGAACGACTTCACTGGGGAAGAATGATCGAAGCTGGAGGAGGGGCGTACTGACACCAGTGTAGCTGCAGAGTTCGGAATCAACAAAGTGTCGTTTCGCGCGCTTGAAAAGCGTTCCAAGTCACTGGTACAGCTGTTAGAAAGGTTGGTGGTAGCCGCCCGAGGACGACAACTGCAGGGTGACCGATATATCATCCTGCTGGCGAAAAGAGGTCGACAGCAGTCAGCAAGCGCCATTACTCAGAAACTCTGTACAGCAACGGGTTGACAAGTGGTGGCCAGACGCCTTCACAAAGGGAGCCTGTCTCGCCCGCCGTCCAGAACGCTGCCTCCCGTTGAAAGTTCCCACCAAAGCCACCGTTTACAGGGGACAGAGAGCAAAAAAACGGGACAACTGATCAATGGAGTCATGTCCTTTTTTACGGATGAGAGTCGGTTCAGTACCAGAAGCGATTCTCAACGCGTTTTGATTTGGAGAGGATCGGGACCCGGTTTTTATCCCAGTAACATCAAGGAAAGACACCGTTACGGTGGTCCGGGAGTTCTTGTCTGGGGAGGCATTATGCTGAACGGGCGAACTGAGCTTCACATTTTGGGGACAGGGGGTCTGTAACCGGGGATCGCTATTGTGAGGAGGTACTTCTTCACCATGTGCGTCTTCTCCGAGGTGCCATTGGCCCAGACTTCATTTTATGGATGACAAAGCACAGCCACATCGCACTCTTGCTGTTGAGGGGCTGCCCGGAAAATGAAGATATCACTCGAAATTGGGCCAGGTGCTCCCCAGATTTAAATCCCATCTAACATGTATGCTTTGGGGAGACGTATTGCCACACGCTTGCATCATCCGGAGAACAACCAACAACTCAAACAGATGTTGATTGAGGAATGGGCACTTACCTTTAAGAAATGTTTCACCAGCTGGTTCTGAGTATGCGGAGATGGTGCGAAGCAACCATTGTAGTAAGGGAGGGCAAAACCATATTAAGGAACATCTGCTTGTTGTTCTTCCTGTTGATAGACAGTCATGAGTCACGATATTATGTGTTCAAAAAACTTGTTTTTGTTTTTGATTAAATGTATGCGTTGTATTCCTTTTTCACCGCCGATGCTTTCGTCATTCTTAAGCACATAATACTCTCCCTCATTTCAGAACTTCATGTCTATCAGGTGATTTTTCTTGAAGTTATGGCAATAAAAATCCCCCTGTTGCTTAAGTTTTACACCAGTGTATATATATATATATATATATATATATATATAGCTGCGACATAGCCATCGTCTGGATGGCTATGTCGTGGGGGTTTCAAAGTGTAAGTTTTAGGTGTGGATTATCTCGGAATGATATGAAACATTCTATAATTTTAATATGACTTTTTATTAAGAATTTAACTTAAATTACTTAGATATCGAACAAACTTATATTAAGTGAGAATAAACCAAAGTACGCAGTTTTAACTAACTCAGATCGCGCAATTAGATCACTTATCAATATAAATATATTATCTCTGCCTAATCACAATCTCACAATATACTAGTTCAGAATATAATCTTCCTACCTTGGTGGAATACTCAACGATTCAATTACTTTCAAGTAGATTGAGGGGCTCGTGTGCAATAGTATGCACCTTGTAGTTATGGCTGGATATCCGTGGTGCTTAGGTAGGCCGTCAAAATACACTTCTACTTTTCCGAACTAGCTTCCTCTAAATTGCCATCATTGCTCACTAAACTTTCTATCCTTTTTAAAGGTTATCTTATTTGCATCTTATGCTTGCTTTCACTTCTTGGATTTGGGTTGGAAAAGTTTTGCCATTAATCGTGGCCGTCAAAGAACGTAGAGGTTATGTTAGAAGAAGAACGCGAGAGATGTCACAAACCCGTCCAAGAAGAAAAACGTGATTTATTCAAGGGTTCTCAGCACCCTTAAGAAATTACGTGCCTAAATTTTTATTTCTGAATCTCCTCACTTTCTAAGTTTTATTTAAATTTTAACCTTGAATCCTCATTTTAACTTCTATAATTTCCAATATTTAACTTAACTGTAATTTTCATTATTCATCTTAGAATTAAATTTAATATTTAACTTAAATTTAAATTTAAACTCGTGTCAGACACACAATAAATTTTACTCCATTAACTATGCCAACATTAACAATTTTGCTTTTTAATCATGGTATATTCTCACTTTTACACATGTACTTAACTCTATATATTTATTTAACGTTACTTAAATGTTCTAAACACTTAAACATTTTACGTGCATTTCTTCCTGGGTACACAGACCCAAGCCTTGCATCAGGACAAATATTCTATGAGCTTGGAGACCGGCCCACTGCTCCAAGTTGAGGCTACATATCAGCTATGGAACAATACTTCTCTCAGGGTTCGTCACCCTGAAATGAAAAACTCTTTAAGTTACTTTGCAAAATCTATATTTACATAATACCAGTAAAATTACAATAAATCCTCATTTCCATCCCGCAATCTGGTTCCGTCAAAACCCCCAATGAGCCACGCAGCGCTGTTAATATTATTGTTATGCCCTGACTACGCGTTTCCTGAACCAGATGTACCTTAATACGGAACAATACAACAACATATATATACATGGCTAATATTATACAATTACAAACATTTTTCATCAAATCATTAAAACAAATAACCAAAGGAATTGTCGCATTCTCACGGTCATACATCGAAGTAAACAAATGCATAATTACAGTTGTTTTCTCTCCAACCATTGAGAGAAAAAATTTTACAAGTCAAAAAGTTCAAAACAAAAATATACACTCATTGTAGTGTCAACTTTTGCTTGATTGTTCATAACTTTAAAACACCGCCTGAGACTTCCTTCTTGGCAATAATTCTTTCCGACAACTTGTTGGAAAGAACATAAAATGAAACAATACAACCTGATTTTTATATTCTGTCTCCCCACCATTACTTTGTACTACAAGGTGCTATCACTGTTCTTTCTTCCTCTTCTCATTCCTCGGCTGCTCTGGATTCTTTTATGTTGCTCGATGTAGGGCTTGTAGTCTCCTTGTCGGCTTTTCCTTGCTTGTCTTGTCGTTGCTTCCTTGTTGTCGGGACTCCTGATCCTTTCTCTCGCGTGGGCGCATAGTCATATCCCATCTTGAACTCCAGTTGTTTCCGTCTTGTTCTTTCTTCCTACCGGTATAAATATTACTGGATGACAATGGTCTTTTATTAATGTTATTGGGTCTACTTTTCTGCCACTTCTGTGGTCCACTTGACCTCGATCCATACGATCTTTTTAATTCCTTTATCTAGCCGTTTTCATTATTTCTTTTGTTTCATTTCAGAATGAGCTAGGCAGCGATCTTATAAGTGACCGCGCTATCGGCCCTATCCGTGTTTTTCTTAGATTGTTTTGATTTGAGACTTATCCCTTTTTCCTCTAACCCACGCTTTACCGCAGACTTTTTCTTCCCATATTGCGACTCATTTGATCTTTGATGTACTTTTCCGAACTACTGTTTCCCTGACGTGAACTAATACTATCTGCTAATCTGTTCATAACTCGACCTCGTCATACATTTTCTATGACGATATATTCCCTATTCTGATCAACATTAACAGTTAATAATAATCTTTTTCCTGACCTCTATATTACAATATTATTTCTATTTTCTAACACTCTATACGGACTTTCAAATTTTTGTTTAAATTTGGAACAGATTTTATTAGCTGCTGAATCCTCGCAGCGTGTCTTTAATAAGACCCAATCATCTACCTTAATTTGTACATCCTGTCTTCGTCTATTATAATATCTTTCCCATCTTTCAAGTGCTTAGCTTTCGTACTTAGTCTAGCTTCATGAAATAATTCTCGATATCTCTTACTGCAAATTCAGTTCCGTCTGAATCATTACTAATTTTGAAATGGGGTAATCAACTTTTCGACCCAAAAATAATTCCGCAGGGGTTTTTCCCGTCGTTTCATTCACTGCTGTACGAATAGCGTGCAAGCAAAACTCAATGCAAGAATTGGTCCCAAGTATCGTGTTGATCATCATTTACATAATTTGCAATCATTTGCACTAGATCGCGATTTACGCGTTCGGTTCTATTTGCTTGAGGTCTATATGCAAAAGTCTTCACATGCCTTATGCCTAATCTTTCACTAAATGTTCAAAAATTCCCTGATATAAGTTGGGGACCGTTTACTTATTAATTTTTATTGGAGCTCCAAAACGCGATATAAAATTATCAAAAAAAAGTATCCGCTATTATACGAGCGAGGCCTTTTTAAGAGGTATAATTTCAGCCCATTTGCTGAAATGATCGGTAATTACTAAAACATATCGATTACGTCTTACCTCGATATAGGATACGGGCCTAACAAATCTAACGTAATTATCTTCTATTTTGATAATTTGATACAATCGGATTTAATCGACCAGCTGGTAACGCGTTTTTATAATTATTAACTTGGCACATATGGCATGTAGAGACATATTGATCAATAAATTTTCATATACGGGAAATAACAAAGTCCCAATTTTATAAAATTTTTTAAATCTACCTTGATGCCCCGCATTTTTGTCCTGAAAAATTCCGGTAGGATGCTGTTTTTTTAGGAATTTGGAATGTATACACGCACTTCACCTAAAGATTTTTTGTTTTTCCAAAAAATTAAAACAAGGGGGGCTTCTACGGAAAAGGTTAGGGAAATAATGAATCCCCAACGGGGATTTGCTCTTTATTAACTGTCCCGAAGTGTACAAAATTTTCCTATTATTGCAAAAATTTTTTTCCCTATTATATTTTCCCAAATTTAAACAGGGGAGGAATGAGGGAGACGAAAATTTCGTCCATTAACCTCCAAACTTCCCTTTACCGGTTTTGGATTAGGTCAATTGCCTTTAAAAATTGGGAGCTGCCCTGAAAAAGCCGAATGGCATCCGCCGAAAAGCTAAAGTCCATTTTTTATACAAGCGGTCTTAACAATATCACTGGGGTTTACTGCCAAAAAAACCCACTTCTTAGACCCAAAATGACATTATTGTCGTATAGGGATGTTCTTTTTTAAATCATCTATTAAGGTAAGGGTATGCGGATATTTGTGATCGAATTTTTTTTCCATGTCCCCGCAAATCTATATGCTTCTGGATTACCCGGGTGGTAACCCATTATTTTTCTTGCATAAAACAACCGGTGACGCGTACGGGGATTGAATTGGAACAATCGTTTCTTCTCGTAACATTTTTGTTAGAAAATCAGTTTTTCCTTTTTTTTGCCGGTCATGCTAGAGGGCCCTGAAACTACGGGGGTTTTATCCCCCCGTGTCAATTTCATGGTATAAAACATGGTAAGACCTGGTTTGTCGAGAATAACCCTTAAAACTATTTTAAAAAAATTTTTGTAATTCCTGTTTTGTTTATCCTCCAATTTTTTGTTTTAGACAAATCTTTTCAAATTTTCCTTTCAACGATTCAACCATTCTATCTTTAACGGGAATTTCAACGATTTTCAATAAAAGTCAAAAAACAATTTTGATCCCTTATGAAATCATTTTCAAGAATACGGGGGTACCAAACCGTAACACATGAAACGACCAAGGTTTTACAAAATTCTGGGTCTGAATAATCAATTCTACAATTCCTATATTTTGGCATTTCCCCCCCCTGTGCTTTTATCACCTGAGTCCGGGTTTTTTATGTTTATAAAAAAATTTTTTATATATTTTTCCGATATAAATGATTTATCTGTCCCGGGGTCCCATATCGCTTTAAAAATGTGTTATTTAATAAATAGGAACGTGGGAAGTACGGGTTATAAAAATCGGAAAAAACAATTGGTATATCCCCTGCCGATTCCTTTTGAGTATGAACTTCATTAACTTTTTCCATTCAATCGTCCTTTATCCTATCCCCCACTGAAATTTTCACTTGAACCCCTATTTCTAGGTCCCCTATTAAAATTATCATTTCGATCATTTGAAATTTAAAACCCCCTTTTTTTTAACCCCCGATCATCATTCAAATCATTCTTCCCTCGAACCACCTTTTTTTTGACGGGATTCTCATAAGTACCCTAGAATCATTTCTGCCATTTTTTGGTTACGCCCAACCTCACAATTTTTCCATTTTGTGATTATCACAAAAAATTTGATATCCTATGCCGGGTTTTTACTCCGTCTTTCCACATTATCACTATTCTGCGATCCTCTTTAATTTGTAAAAATACCCCTTCAAATTTAGATAATATTTCTAAAAGGGCGGTTCTGAGATTCCGAGCTTCCATAGTCCTGGGGTTCGGCTCAAAATGTATCAAACAATTTGCTGTGGCATCCCCAGTTCCAACTTTTATGAAGTTTAAGAAATCGTAAACAAAATCTGTTGGGTTCCCGATTTCTTCCCCCGCTGGGATGCAAAACCCGCTTCTAACTCTTTCTTATTTTGATTGGGTTAAAGGGCCCAAATTTTCCTTGTTTCGCGAAATGTGGCTGTATCTTGCACTAGCACCATCCAAATATTGGTACCAATCTTAGCCCTTCTCCTGAGATGACTTTTTTAAATAAGACAGACAAGTTACCGGGAAATTTAATTAATGATTTGATTATCTATGGTTTTTAAGAATTATTAATGTTTTTCTGATCCGAAAAGCACATTTCTGGTAAAAAACCAAACCCTCCTCATTACCTAACCCCCGAGTTATAAAACGATTTGGGGACATGGCCATCTTTGATAGCCATGTCGGGGGTGTCAGGTGTTAGAGGTGTGGGGTTCTCGGAATGATGAGACATTTTAGAATTTTAATAGATTTTTTAAGAATTTAACTTAGATTACTTAGATATCGAACAAATTTTTATTGGAGAATAAACCAAAATTATCTTAACTAACCAGATCACCAATTAGATCCTTATCAACATAAATATATTATATCCCCTAATCTCAACCCCAAAATATACTAGGTTCGAAAATAATCTTCCTACCTTGGTTGAATACCCAAAGTTGTTTTTAAATCTTTCTCCAAAGAGTACTGGGATTACCTTGGTATAGTTGGCGGGGGGGCCTTTATTTTAAGTAAGCCGTCGATCAACACTTCTATCTTTCTACACTGAACTTTCTCTAAATTGCCATTCTTGCTCACTAAAATTTCTATCCTTTTAAAGGTTATCTTATTTGCATCTATGCTTCTTTCACTTCTTGGATTTGGGTTGGAAAAGTTTTGCCATTAATCGTGGCCGTCAAAGAACATAGAGGTTATGTTAGAGGAAGAACGCGAGAGATGTCACAACTTTCTTCTAGTAAGCTATGATAGTGATTTTTCCCTTTTGTGAATAATTTTTCTATGCATAGAATGTTCAATAATACATCAAATTTTAAATAGTATATGCTACGAAAATTATCTAAAATCTGAAATTTTAAGCAGCTTTAGCGATAAGTTGTAAAATTTTAATTTATCCCGAATAGTACACAATTTATTAAAATGCTTTTAAAATTTCAGAAATATTATCCCAGTGTGTTAGAGTTGGAATGATAGTCGTATTTTAAAAAATGAATTTAAAAACTGCATTCATCTTTGTTTAAATTAAATAAAAGAAATTGAATACACAAAGAATATAACATTTCAATCCACTTAAATTCTAAAAACGACAGCTTCCTGTTGTGTGGAATTTTGGAAAATGAAATGTTATATCTTATCAAAGCCTCCACATAAAAAGTATGCAAAGATAGCATTTTAAGTTATTGAATATTGATTGAAATTTAATACATTTGAAACAATTTTAAAAATGTAAAATAAATAAATAAATAAATTATTCAACAAAATAGTAAATTATAAGATCAAATATATCCTCACTAAATTTTACATATATTGAAATAAAAAAAAAAAAGATTAAGAGGAATAGTGTGTTATGTTATTCCTTCCTATCAAAAATGTCTTTTCAAAATGAATGGCTGCTTCAATATATTAAGATGACCAGATTTTGAAGTTCAAAAATTAATATATATAAACTTTTTACAAATAAATTATTTTATTATAGTAGTTATTGTGGTGGAAGTGGGGTATGTTGGTCAAGAAATATTTATATACCAAACTAAACAATTTTTGTTTCATTTTTTAATAACGATGTAGTTTTAATATATATATAAGAAAACAAATTAAAATGCAGGATTCATTTTTTTTAAAAATAATAAATCTGCATCCCTTTTAAATTATTTTGAAGTAGCCTTATATTTCAAAACATCTTTTTCTGTTATTATCTTATTCAAGTCGGAGCAATTTTGTTAACAAAAATTGTTGAATGTTAATGTTGTTAAATGTTACTGTTGAATTGTTCATAGTGCTAAATACTCGCAAAGTTGCAGCATTAGCGCCAGTAAGAAGAAAAAAAAAGGGGGGAACTGACAATTTTAAACATTTGAACTACTATAACCTCAGGTTCTTATTAAAATATGCAGTTATATTTCCATCCACTTCTGAAATTGGCACATCTTATTGGACTAAGTGAAGGCATTTCTAGACAGAGCAGCATTAATAATTAAAAAATAAATGCTATAAATTTGGGACCAAAAAATGAGTAGTGAAAAATCGAAGCAAACATTGAAAATTCGGGACAGTCCTGGGAAATTCGGAAATAATGTATATTATTAAGTTCAAAAGAAATCATTAAAAAAATCAAACATGAGAAGGAAAAAATGTATTAGTCTTTCCTCTAAACCAGTGTTCCGCAACCCCCGGTCCGTGGACCGGTGCCGGTCCGTGGATCAAATACTACCGGTCCGCAAAAGAAACATTAAATTATTTTTCTTTTTTTTCACTGTGGTATATTTTTCTTAGGTTTGGGCTACTTTTTATGAAAATCACTTAATATTCCTTGTTAAATCACTTTATATTCATTTCTTGATGTAGGTATATTTTATTTAGAAGTCACGATTAAATACACAATTAAATTAAAATTAATAAATCAAAACAGTCTAAAATATAAACAATAAACATCCTCCCCCTCAGCGGGCCGCGGTAAAACTAACAAACGTTGACCGGTCCGCGGCGATAGAAAGGTTGCGGAGCACTGCTCTATACAACCTCCAAATTAAGAAAAGGTGGATGAAAAATGTATACATTTCTCATCATTGAAGTAAAATATTTTCAGGCAAAATCATTCTCCTTTTTTTAAAACAAATATTTAATTTGAACATCTCAATACATTAAATTAAAATTTTTATTTCAAAAAATTATAATCCAATGAAAGAAAACACTGTCGTGTAATAATTTATAAAGAACAGGAATCTTATTTTTTTAAAAAAATTCTGTATGAAAAAGAAGTTTTTTTTTTCAAAACTATAACAAAACCCCATTTTAACTGAAATATGTGCTCCGAGCAAAATATACATCACAGCATTTTGAAAATTAAGCATTATTTTCCTGCCATTAATAATTATTTTTGAAATACTTAGAACTTACTTTAAAATTATCTCTACTCAATATCGCTAAAAAACCCCACTGTTTCATGAATTTTACTTTTAAAATTAAAAAAGTACATTAATATTAATGAAGATTGAAATGATTATAACACTATACTTTTTAACAATTTTTTAAAAATATATACTGTTTTCAGCTTTATACTACAGAATTGTAAGTTTAATCACCTTTTAAGCATAGCTGAAATATGAATCTTATTATGAGCAATGGTTATAATGGATTTTGAGAACAGTAAGAACAAAACTGAAAAATAAATTATCCTCTTTATACATTAGCTAAATCACAATATAAACATAATATTCGACTATTTTTTAACAGAAAAATTATATAGAATTCAAGTCAATTTTTGTTTAGTATAGGCTAAGAACAATTTTAATTGTAAACAGAATATTTAAAAGGCAATATATGTAATTCCTGCCATTTTATAACAGTCAATATATAAATAAACTAGCTGCATGGCCCGGCGTTGCACGGGCTTTCTCTTTCCCTCATAACGCCAGCAATTATATGTGTGTGCTTGTACGCGCGCAATGTGAGTGATTTCTAAAATTATTTCATTAAATTTCGCTTTTTCGAAATTTGTTCCACATATTTTCAATTTAAGAGAGGTTTATTTTTCCCTCGCTCTAGCCCGGCATAAGACGGGTTTTTTTTAGTGTAAAGTTATTGTGTGTTCCCTCTTCCCCTCCCCCTCACAGATAAGATATAGCTTCAAATTTCGATGTATGACTTTTAAAAAACAATATTGCGTTAGTTAAAAAATTATTAATGTGAAGCAATACAAAAAGAAAACGATTCTGATGCTAAGAGTTAAACAAAAAACTTATCGTTTTTTAATAATAGTTAGTTTCTAAGAAACCAAAATAATGAAATAAATTTCAGATTTCCATGAATCACAAACAATCAATCGTTACGTATAGTTAGCTTAAAAATGTCTCTTGAAATGTATTTTTATCCAAAATAAATGATGTACTTTTTAATTAACAAATAATTAATTTAGTAATGAAATAGAAATAATCCTTTTAAAAAACATATATATAATAATTAAAATCCATTTTCTAAAAGTAATAAATAAAAGAAAAAATTTACATTTTGTTGTATTTATTTTATGTTAAAATATTGCCACCACCTCTCCCTTCAAAATCTAGTTTTATTATGAAAAAAAAAATAGCTATTACACTGATGAACGGAATAAATTAAAAGCTAACGGCAGGCACTGAGGCATGGCGTAGACAAAAAAAAGGGATAAAAAGATGTATGCTGTCACGGGCTTTTGCAGATGGCAGAATTTTTCCCTACTTTCTTGACAATTATCGTTATATTTTGGACACTTCACTCAATATCTTTATAAATTATAGCCTGTGCTATAAATTATAGCCTATGTGTTATTCTGATGTATAAGCTATATTACTGTAAAGTTTCATTAAAATCCATTCACTTGTTTTTGCTTGAAAGACGGACAAACATCCTCACAAACTTTCACATTTATAATATATATCTAGATATAAAACACAATTTTCTTCTTTTTTCATTAATATAATATACACACATATATATATATATATATATATATATATATATATATATATATATATATATATATATATTCTAAAACCTAAATGAAAATATTATTTAAATTCAACTGTGTGTGTGTGTGCAAAAGTTAAAATGATTTTGTACCAATAATCACATAATTTTCAGTTGGCTGATTAGAAAAAACTTGCTATACTCCGTTTCACCTTAAGTTGGCAGCGCTGGGAAGGGTACGGTGACCAAATCACAGCCGCTACGGGGTTACTCTAGGAGAAGAGTGTGACTATAACAAATAAAATTCTCCATATTTGGCGAGCAAAAAATGCTCTTGAAAATTTGTTTTAAAATTTGGGATGAGGTTTCTTGAAATAGTATAAGCCTTTTATTTAATCGAATATTTAGGGGTTTTGATTTCAAAATGTTTTATTGTTAATTAACTATCAAGTCGCAAAGCAAAGGGGTTGATTTGGCGAATACTTTGGAAGAATGTAATCTTGAAAACCGGTTTTTCAGCCAAATGTTGTTGTCACCAAAGTCAAGTTGTTGTTTTCTACTGTATTCGCGTTCACAGGTATTAAAAGAATAAATGTTTTTAAGATGTGATTAACTTAAATATATCTTTAAACCCACAATTTCTATAATACATTTATACTTTTAACAATTTTCTGTGCATTTGCTTTGATTTAAATTCCAAAACTAGTTGGAACTACTTTTTCAAGCGAATTGTTACATTCCCTACCTTTCCCAACGCTGCCAACTTGAGGTGGAACGGAGTATAAACCTGATTCAAATGTTATAAGGATTAATAAAATTTTACTAGAAAAAAATCTAAATAATCAAAAATATATCAATATACTAAAATATTTTACTCTTCTATTTTTTGTTTACAATATAGTTGCAGTTCAACATTTGTTTTTTCAGTTTCCTTAATGTTTTTCAAAATTTAATCTTAATTTTTATTTTATAAACATACCATATTTCTAATGAACTTGTATACACAACAAATAAATAATGAAAAATATTTTTATATCTTAGAATTCAAATAAATATTGAAAAACATTGAAATTGGTCAGTAGTGTTGTTATTATAGAGTTTCTCAACTCCCTTCATTCTCGTATGCTTTACATTGCGATCTGCGCGTGCGCGAAACCTCCAGCAATTGCGAATAGTGCTTACTCGTGCAGGCACCTAAGATGCAATCTGCGCATGCGTCTTGTTTTCAACTCTTAGCGACCCCGTGCATTCACTCTTCCCGACTTCACACTTCCCTGGCAGCACACGTTTCCCTCCGAGAGCAGTTACCGAACATGAAAATAAAGCAAGTCATCTAAACCCAAAAAAACATCGCCTCATTCATTTATCATCCTGTCTCCCACATTGGTGACCCGAACAATTCACGAATAACTACCTTCATTTAACTTGCTATTTATTTATTTTACTGGAAAATGGCTGAAGTCACCGCAGTTAAAATTCCTCTATACAACTTCAGCGCCCCTCAACTCTGGTTCTCCACGTGCGAACGAACTTTTGCCCTCGGAGTACCGAAAGCGATTACAGACACGTGTACAAAATTCAATTATATTGTAGCAAGCCTGCCACCAGAAGCCGCCGCAATTGTAAAAGATTTATCATCACTCCTGACGAAACGGACCTATGGCGCCATTAAAGCTCAACTGATCCAGCGAACCGGCGCGTCATCGCAACAAGAAATTCGGAAGCTATTAACCGGCGAAGAGCTAGGAGACAGGAAGCCATCAGAACTCCTCAGGACAATGAATAGGCGTGCAACTTCGCACAACGTACCAAAAGAGCTTATGTTGGAACTTTTTCTTCAGTAGCTACCGACTGTAGTGCAAACTATTTTGGCATCCATCACTCCAATAACCGTCGAAAAAGCCGCAGAAGTAGCCGACAGAATTCTCGAAGTGAGCACACCCAACGTTTCACTTTCGACAAACGCCATCGCTTCATCCAGCGAAAACCGTATCCTCCAAGAGATTGAGAGACTGAACAAAAGGATCGACACTTACAATGCGTCAAAGAACTCCGGAACGAAGAAGTAATTTTCGCCCACGAAATCGTTCCCGAAATTGATCATTTTCACGTTCTAGGGACTCTGGTTTTTGTTGGTATGACAGAAAGTTTCAAGAAATGTATTTCACCCTGCAGCTATACCAAAAAAAAAAACCGATTCCAGCGAGGAGTAATTGCGACTACCTTCTCGCAGCCTCATATTTCACGTCGCCTTTTCATTAAAGACAAATCATCCAACATCGCTTTCCTCATTGATACCGGATCTGACGTCAGTGTTCTCCCAGCTTCAATTTCCGAGAAAAGGAAAGGCAACAGTATTACATGCATTTCTTTCATGTAAATTTTCCATTTCCATGTATTTGATGTTTGTATTTTGTTTTCTTATTCTTATGTAACTGTTGTTTTATTTGTGTAATTTTATTCTGTACTTATTTATCGTTCGCCTGCTCTCTGGGGGATACTCTATAGAGTGTCTCAACTCCCTTCATTCTCGTATGCTTTACATTGCGATCTGCGCGTGCGCGAGACCTCCAGCAATTGCGAATAGTGCTTACTCGCGCAGGCACCTAAGATGCAATTTGCGCATGCGTCTTCTTTTCAACTCTTAGCGACCCCGCGCATTCACTCTTCCCGACTTCACACTTCCCTGGCAGCACACGCATCCCTCCGAGAGCAGTTACCGAACATGAAAATAAAGCAAGTCATCTAAATCTGAAAACATCGCCTCGTTCATTAATCATCCTGTCTCCCACATTATAAACTATAAATCAACAAAATTTAGAATAAGTTATTAGATTCACACAAACTGAAACATTAGCATTATTCTGAACTAAGCATATCGTGAAAAAAAATTTATTGCACTTTTTTGTTGTAATTATTTTGAATGTAGCCAATAATTTATATATAAACAGCCAAATATAGCAATCCCGAAACAGAGGAGTTTGAATTCCAAGAACGCAAATAATAGGAATAGGTGCCTCCAACGAAATCGAGGGAAGTCGTTAAATAAAGAGCACTTTTTTTAGATGAGGAGAGGAAACAGGGGGATGAGACATTCAGCAGGGTTACAGAGCTTGTAAATTTCACCGCTAATATCGGCGCTTGCTTTGAATGATGCTAATCATTCATTTCGCCATGTGAACTATGGAGGAACTGTTCGCACAGTTAAAGCTGGATTCTTATCAGCATAAAAATAACCATCTTTTCGAAGTAGCGAGGTTGAAATACATGGAACAAATTTATTTGTTCATTATTTTTTGAATAAAAAGTTGAAATATGTAATTGCAGTGGTAAGTAATATGATTGCCAGCAGAAAGCGCTTACATTATTGTTTTTTGAAGCTCCGGGTTTTTATTTTAACTAAATGATACTCTGGATTAATTTAAATAAAACGATTATACTCATGACACGGAAATTCAAAAAAGAAACAGCTCCTCTAATGTACATTTTATAGATGTTACGAATAAGTATTTTAAATATAACCAATAAGTGATTTAGTCGGATCTTTCAATAATATTATTACTATAAATCGAAAGGGTAAGTTTTTTGATACAGAATAAAAAGTGATTTGAAATGATTATTTTCGTATTTAGTTTTCTATTCTACAAAATACAATGTTTATTTATTATTTTAGATATCTTGTTTAGAATATTCATTGATAGATTTTTATTAAATCGGTTATTTGTTTCGCGCTCATTCTGGCGGTGTAATTACATTTTAATCGTTACGTAATCATAAATACTTGTTTTATTAATAACACACAATTCAATATGTATATATATTCATAATGATACAAGTTGAATGATGGATTGACCGGAAGCTATGGTTTTCAATCTGACAATGAATCGAGTTTCTCTTATATTTTTGTTTAATATAAACGGAAAATTTTTAAAAGCTTAATATTTTGTCACTTTACATCAATTTCTCTCTCTGTAAAAATAAAGGAGCAGACTTCCAAAATTAACTATATAGAAACAATTTTTTTCTTATACTTGAAAGCTAGATCAGATTATAAATTAAACTCATTTTCACACAAATGGAAATTAGTATATATCTTCCATAGTATAATCCTATATCTACACATATAATGTATAAACTCGTCAATTTATTTACTAAATTTACATGCCTAATAAAATAATGAAAAGTTTCAATTACAATTGCTGCTAAATGTAATTATTCATATATAAATACATTTTTGTGGAAGCTATTCTTTTTTTTTTTTTTTTTGTACCTAATGAAATTCGAGTTTGAACAAGACAAAAATTGAATTACATACTGCCTGTGTTATAGTTTTTAATTAAATGGAATGAAAAGCCCACAAATTCTACACGCTATGCCTAATTTACACACAATAAGTTTTTCTTATAAAGAGAACTAAAAATTCACAAGTTTAAAATGCAAAAATTACTCGTTTCCCATAGAAACCATAGGATACTCTCTTATGGTTTCCTCTTCTAAAAGTAGCTTATATTAAACGCCGAATTATAAAATAAATTCACTTATTTAAATGCCTATAAAATGAACGAAAAGGTTTAGTGAAATGTTTTTATACTTTAGCAACAATAGAAACTACAATTTCACACAGTTGTTTCTTTACAGTAAATTATTTTAAATAAAAGGGGTGCATTTCTCTACTATGTTAAAAATCATACGGCCAATTATTTACAAATTAGCCAAACGCTTCTAAATTTATATTAATTTAAGTATACAAAGCATGTTTTAATTTTTTTTACGAAAAAAATATCAGAATTTCTTACAAAATTTTCTGGCCGTAATTTTTTATTCTTGCTAATTTTGAATAGAGTTTATCCATAGAAATGTATCTAATTATAAAACTAAAATTTTATTTCTAAGAATGTCCCTAAAATTTTAAGACACGTTTACCTATATAATGGACATCATACAAAAATTCCTGTTTAATTTAAGTTCCAACCCTCATCCTCCCAAAATTTTTAGAAAGTCATAAAAGCGTGATTCTTACTGATCGATGTGTGGGGGGATAAGGATGATAATCTTATTTTTTCTGCTTCTTAAATCTTCAAAACATGCATATACTCTGAAAATAGTTTATTTATTCAACCATATAATAGTATTACTTCTAATTGTTATTCTTCTGTGTTTTTTTTTAATAAATTCTGAAGTCGGAAAAAAATTACTTTTCAGTCAAAGATAATATTCAGTCCTCTAGTGCAAATCAATTACTTTTCATTTCATGTTAAATACAGTAAATTATGCCAATCCTAGTTCATTATGACGTATAAAAATTTAATCACGCAAAGTGAGTGAGAATATGGTGAAGCATTCATCATATATATTTTTTGATGAAACAAAAGGCCATTTGATTTCTTAAATAATTACATTATATATATATATATATAAACTTTTTAAAGAAGCGTGCAGATATACAAAAAGAGAATAACCTTCATGAAATTGGAACTTGTGTAAAACACATGACTTTTAACAAATTTAGTAAATTCAATGCAAAAACACACATTTAATACAACTGATCACATACACGAGAGTGCATTTTATTGTGCGATAGAAATAGTTTTGAAATGAGACAATCTAAAACAATGAAGTTTAAAAAGTGCTGGAATATATAATACATTGTTGACTAATTGTGATATTGGTTTCTAAATAACATGGAAACATTAGATTTGTGGTGCCTCAATTTCAATAGTATGCGACTACATTAAATTTGGTAAAACACCATTTTCAATAATTTGACCGATAAAATTAAAGTTTATTTTGCTTTTATTTCAACTTTCATATAATTCTATTCTCTGTATTTTAATGTTGGATAATATCTGCAAGCAGCTGTATTATTGGCTGAGATTTATTTTTGTGATAATTTAGTTAAGAAAAAATACAGCATTTTGTAACAAAATATGTTTCAAACGTATAGAGAATGTATTTGCTATAGCATGACTACGATAAACCTGGATCCCCACATTTGAGTGAATTACAATGGCAAGGGGGTATATCAGGAGGGATTGACTCGCATAATAAAATAAATTCTTATCCGGGAAGAAGCTTGGTCAGTTCAAACTTTATAAAAAAAAGTAAAAACAAATCTTTCTTTATAGCCTTGACTTTCTCTACAACCTGCAGCGTGTGACGTATATTCAATGACACTGCGAATAACCAAAGACTTCCCTCCCTCTGATCTTTCGTGCAGGAAATTTAGAAGCCGCCAAGGGTCAGACATCTACTTCGCTTTGCTTCTATGGGGAGAGGACATATTAAGAAGACGACCAACTTTTATTCTTGAGGACGTTCCGACTGCACCCATTTCCTTTAGACTGTATAGGCCAACATTTTTATTTCCTAAGACCCAAAAATAATATAATGCTAATCAGCCTTAAGGGCAATTTAATTTATCTTTATTTTTCTTACGAATTAGTTTAGAATAATTTTACATTTCAGCGCAAACCTCTCATAGATATCAATCCTTATTATTGATATTCTAAAAAGTAATATTGTTTTTATTTTCATGTCACCTTAACACTTGTTTATGATTACATTTAAATCAGCTAATATACCTCCTTTTCATTTTTTTTAATCGATGTAATTTCTTTGCTCAAACGTGAATGGGACTTTAAGCGCTATTTAAAAATTAGCTTATTTTTATATACATTAGGAACTGAGGAAAAATATTTGAAATTATAGTATGATCATGTATTGTACATTGAAAGCTATTTAAGAAGTTTTCAATAAACAACAAGTTTTATTATGAACTGTAGAAAAAATGTTTTTTTGGAGGCAGGTGAGTTGTACTGAATTAATGATTTCTAATGCCGCAATAACATGATTTTTGCTTGTATTATTTCAGATGCGAAAGTTATTTCTTGGCATTAAGAGTCATCTTAATACAACCTAATTGGAAAACAAAAGAGATGCTGACAGTGAATTTCAGACTTTTAGAGTAGAATTTGTTGGATTTTAAGGGAAATTTGTTTAAGATGCAAAATTTCTTTATATGACAAAAATTATAACTGATAATATACACTTTACTTATTCTTAAGATTTAAAGACTGTGTAAACATTTACCACTTTGTAATAGAAAAAAGGTAAAACTAAAGAGAATTTTTTATATAAGTATTGCTATATTGATTTTGAGTGCTATAAAATGTAATAAAAACTATAAATTTTATAGATGACATACAGATTTTTGAACAAAATGTTAGTTTTCAACTCGTTGAATCTCACTCAAAGTAAAACATTTAAAGATGTTATAAAAAGTGTTGTACTTTGATCACACTGTTGGTAAAAAGTATGAAAAGAATGTTGATAAAAGTATAAATGATCACACACACACACAGAAAATATATTATTTTAGGAATAATAATATTGAAGCTGAGGGAAATGTAGTAGTGCATCACGCTTCACACCACAGAGTGCGAGTTTCAAACCCCCGGACGTTGACTCAGCCTTTCATCCTTTCAGTGGATAGATAAATGAGTGCTGCCATTCTTGCTTGGGAACTTTGAACACTATGGGAGTTTCGCGTCATATTGACAGCCACATGACCGAAGCATCTGCTCACCTGAATTCAGCACCCAAGGTCACGTATACTGAGATAGACACAGTATGTAATTGGTCCTCACATAGGCTGTTGCGCCACTGAGTTAGGAATATGTTGATTACAAGAAATATAAATGATCAAATTAGAAAAAGCAGTTAAAGTACCAAATTTAATGTACAAAGAAGGGAATAAACATTTTTTTCCCTTTAGTATGATTATAATGCAAACAAATACCATTATTATATAATAAATTATTAGCTTTATATAGAGATATTCTAAAATCGCTTATAGAATTGTGTGTGTGTGCAAATCGATGAAAATCTCAATAACTGGAGAGAGTGACAATTAATGTCGCTCTGTTCAGCTGCACGAGGATTTTTGGCGATAGACCTCGTAATTTTGAACCATGATCAAGTGACGAGGACGACACCTGAGCTGGCACCCCTGTCTTAACTTCCACCACACCAACGAGGAAGACGTTTGAGGCCTCAATAGATTTAACGTGCATCAATGCTTCTACATGACGGCTAATAACTTCATGATAAATATCAGATATTCTTTTATTTTGGGATCTATAATCACACACATATTTAGTTTCTATACAGGTTGTGAAGAAAACTTTTTCTCTCTCTGCAAAATTTTTCAATAAATATAGTTCCACCTTTAGAATTGGAATTCAGTAATTAATTTTTAAACTTTTCATAATCACACACGATAAATCTTTTTTTAATATTTTTGGCCACAAATACAAAATTATTCATTAAGAAAAAAAGTTTTTCAAAAATGTAATAGTCTTTGAGTATATTTTGTGTTCTATACATTTCTTTAACCAGACTATCCATTTAAATTCTAAAAAAATTGGTGTAATTGAGTAAAAAAAATTTCTGATATAAAATCTGAATCCACGTAACAACTCAACATTAGAATCATGTATTCAATTGAGAATCACTAAACTATACCCCTGATATTGCGTCATTAAGTATAGCTTTACAAGGGGGCAAAATTCTCATTAAAATAATGCTTATATTCTATGTTGTTTATTTTAAACTAGCAGTGGATGACACTTGTTGTTAATACCGTTTTTCCTTCAAATATTAATTCATTAATTAAATTTCACAAATGAATAAAAAGTAACAAAAAATAATGATCAAGCATATATATAGGAAAAGAAAAATCGTTCGTTGTGTCCCTGTTGAGCAATGAATAGCGCGTTGGACTTTTAATCCAAAAGTCGTGGGTTCGAATCCCTCCTGGGATGGCCTAATTCACGGTTCCGAACGTAGTCGGATACCTTAATGGATTAAAGACAATTAACGCTCTCATTTGAGCAATTTATTAAATTTAACACCTGTTAGAAATCCTACTGATATTGTGGGTTTGAGACATTTGTACGATAGAGCAGAAACACAAATAAGGAGTCTTGAAGGCTTAGGAGAGTTAATGGAGAATCCAACTTATGAACCTATTGAAACCTCAGAATTCATTTTAGAATTCAAGGACTAAGGGTTTGACCAAAGCGCTCTTTTGCGGTTAATGAACTTGGATATTCCAAGTTCTGGAACGAGCCCATCTCAAATAAACAATCATAAACGTATGCGTGTCTCCTCCACTACAAAACAGGAGAATAAAATAAAACTGCTTTTTTTCCCCGGACATCGTAAGAGAATCCGATGACAAAACACCGGACCAAACTCCTTTTCCGTCACTGTGAATCGCACAAGAAGCCACCAGAGATGCTTAATACTGCAACAAAGGTCATGAACTCGTGGCCTGCCTTTTCGTATGCGCTAACGAAAAGAGAATTTACAAGAAAAAGGGAGGATGTTATTGGAGCCTCATGCGGTCATAGAGCAATGGAATGTGTAAAAGTCATGTCCCTACTTGTAATGAAACCACCATTTCCACAATATATTTTCAGTGGTCTATATATATGGACCCCAGAGGTCGAGGACGGTACCACAAAGGGGTCTACGCCAGCGAAAAAAATAGGAGTGGGGGTCCATGAAGGGGTAAATGGGGCTCTACAATGGCATCTTCTAGATTTTATTTCTTTTATTTACATGGGCATTGAAATATTACTGGTTGCGTGTTTTCACTTTTTTTTGTAATTTTCACCCATTCCTAGGGTGGGGTCATAACAGACATTCTTAACGCCCACAGGATGTCCGGTGTTATATGACTAACTAAAAAGGGACGGGGGACTTTTCGGAAGTAGAGACCCATACAGTAGATGAAATAAGTGCTCTGTTCAGCACACAATTTACTCGCTTGAAACAGCCATAGGTTGTATGTTTTTAATTTTAGTTATTTTGTATTTTTAATAGTAGTATTTTAAGATTTCAAAGATAACTTTTGTGTGTTTCTCTTTAAAATAAATCAAATATATTAATGACTTGATAAATCAAAGTAACTTCGAAGAAAATAAGTACAACGTAATCGGTTCGAGCTCTTCCAATTTTATAGGCCAAGCAGATAATAAAGCGGTTGCGCACTTTGTGGTGGTGCCTTTCTTTGGTTATGAGAAATAAAATGCGGGCTAAAGCTGACACCATACATAGGCATTCCAAAAAATATGTGCAACTGATATTTTCTGAAGTACGTAATGTGAAGAAAATGACGACTATTTTTTCATCAATTACTCCGCTTCGCACGGAAGTCAGTGGCTGTTGAAGGCTTGTGTTTGATAAAGTTTTTCTGCGCACTTTTGAAGACTGTTTTGAGTTTTTGGATTCTAAAGATACAGATTTTTAAGGAAAATTTAATCCAAGTGGAAAAAAAACGAAGACATTGCCTACCATAATAGATTTGTTTAGTAAATTTAATGATGTTAGCTTGCAAGTTATAAGGTGATAAAGCTTAAATTTGATTAAAACAAAAGTCCATCATTAAGCGATTTCTTGCCAGAATTAAGCTAATGGAGCAAATATCGGACGATGTGAATATTTCCAGTTTCTCAATCTGTCTCAGACAAATTGGCAAGAAGATGACATTTCAACCTACATTCAGCATTTGGATTACCTTCTGTTCAGATTTTGAAATTCGGTATAAAGATATTTTGACTATGAGTATTAATACCACAGTAGTTAATGAAATACATATGATGGCATTGAAGAGACGGATATGTATTACAAAGGAATGAACTGATCGGAATAAATACAAATGGAAAGAAATTAAAGCACAGCAAAATGGATATCAGAAATCCTGGCTTCAAAAGTTATACCACTTGCATATCTCATATTACATATAATATCGCGAGGATTTTAATTGCTTTTCCATCCTCGTACTTAGTGGAAAAGGGGTTTCAACGCGGTTACCATCTCCTAACAAAAGAACAGAAATTGACTGGACATTACTAATCGAGGAGAGTTAAAGGAAGACTAAAAACCTATTAAATTGATGCCAAATGTTCAAAAATTGCTAATACAGCCTCAGATCCCATTCATTCCATTAAAAGCATTTTATTTTTGCTGGAGTTATTTTATGTAACAAATTATTTGATTTAAATTAATTAATTAATTGTGATTTTTAACTTAATTGTAATTTTATTTTAATTAATTGTGATTTTAATTTTATCAATAAACGTTTAAAATTAACATGAGTTTTCTATGCTTTAAAGTTGTTGAATTTGCAAAAAATTCAATATTAAGTAAGCAGGGGGGCTACTCCAAACCTGAAAACATGACAAGGGGTCTATGAGACAGAAAAGTTTGGGAAACTATGGTATAAATGTTCAATGCTCGTCGGTGCCGCTTCTATGATAGAGCCTCTGTCTATTATTTTCTGCGTATTCGGTGGTAGGGTGGAAGAACAAAAGTAAATTGCTCTTGCTCTCGAAAATAAAAATAAATTTTATGTAGTATTTTGGCTATTTTATTTTTGATTTGTATTTTTTTTTACTGGTTTATATATATATTATTTTATTGCTATTTTGATTGCAAGCATCGTTTTCTGTTTGTTATCTTCTACGGGGAACAGGGGCCTAGTACCAAGGCCCTGGGCTGCAACCCCATTTATCCCATACGTAGATCACGGCCTTGAGGAAGCGGTTAAAGGGGTTACAGGGAAGGAGAAGTTATGGTTCACAAGTCATGAGACAGGGGAAAGTTTCTACTGTTTATCAAAATATATATATACAGTCGAACCTCTATATTGCGAATTTTTCTACATAGCGTTTTCCTGGAACCATGAGCATTTCACGATTTTCTTCATAAAATAACCTCCCTATAGCGAAGTGCATTTTCTACACAACAAACTTTTTTTCTTGTGATTGGATTTTTTTCTCTTTATTTTCAAAGTAGTTCCGGACATTTTAAGTTATTCTCTCTTAACACATTTTATGGTTCTCATAAATCTTGAACTGCTTTTTTTGGTGTTTAGCTCTCCGAGAGTAAGAGAATTCTGGGAAATTCATCCAAGAAGTACTACTTTTCACTAGCAACATCTTCGATGATCCTTTCACCCTCAGTGGAATTGTATCATTACCCTATCAGCAGACGAATTTCCCCGTTCGTTTGTAGTGTTGATCAGTCGTACTGGTAACCTCGTTTCTGAGGAAGCTCGTAAAGTGCTTGAGCATAGTTTATTTTTACTAGAGATTTTTCAGGAAGTAGATAAAGGCGTAAAAAATGGGACATGACTTTAAAATTTGGAACTCCTCACAACAGCTTATCAACGCTATTATAGAAACCGAGAGATAAGCTTCAAAATTATGATTTATCAATTCTTGTTCAAAACACATTAGAACATATGTCTATGAAGATTTCGATGAGGCAGTTTTGAAATGGATACACACAATGCAAGATAAAAATGTTCGTTCTCTGAACCTGTCGTAATAGAAAGCTTTTCCATTTGTGAGGTATTGGGATAAGACCAATTTCTACGTAACGGATGACTAAAAAATTTAAGAAAAGACACGGAAGGAGAAATTGCGCCTGAAGGATTTTTAGTGCATTGCAAAGATATGAAATGTATTATAAAACAAAGTACTTTTCAAAAAAAACTCAAACAAAATCAACATGTTTTATGCGTAATTAAATTTAAGGACGCATGTGGTGATGTAAGTTTAAAAAGTCTTGTTATAAAATAATGTATGCTTAAAATTACTTGTATGCTTTAAATTAGAAAATGTCCTTAAAGCTCATTAATTTTAAAATAAAATGATTTTCTTTTTGAAAATACAGTGTATTCCTCAACATTCTTTTTTCTCTTTTTCTTTCTATTTTTTCGATGGGTAAGATATATACAATAAATATATACTGATTTACAAAAAATTCAATTTTTTTTAAATATATGGTGTTTAGGAACTTAAAATTTTTTTTTTATGTGGTTTATAAAGCATATTGAAAGATGAACCTCTACATAGCGAATTTTCCATGTAACGAACTTTTTTTCGGGATTTAGCGACTTCACTATACAGAGGTCTGACTCAGTGGCGCACACAAGGGGGGTGTCATAGGGACCCCCCCATAGCACTTGATTTTTTTCCGATTAATTATAATCCTATGTATATATTACGTAAAATTTAATTATGTGTTTGTTATTATAGTACTTTTGTTGATTAATGCTAATTTTTATTCAATAATTAATTTTTGTATTGTTTTGTTCGAAAATCAACAAAATCAAAAGAATATGTTGGGCGGCATATTGGAGCAGGATACCAAAAGGGTGGACTTTCGACCCTGGACTTCCCCTAGAAAAATTCTTGTGTGCGCTACTGGTCTGACTGTATATATGTAATATGTAATACTCTCCCATTTTAGATTTCTTGCGAGGTCAAGAAAAATTTCTGTTGAATTATCGGAGTGCTTGTTTAAGAATTTATTTCATTTTACAATTAAATATACATATTTTGCGCTATGCGTTTATAATTTTTTACATTTTTTTAAAAATTTCATTTACAAAATAGTGCTTAGTAACTTTGAGTTCATTGACAAGCTTATAATATTTATGTATGAATCACAAAATAAAATAACGGAACTTGGAACAGTTACTATTAAAAAGATAATTTATAGAAGAAAAGACAAAATTAATCATAAAGATTTAATTGTTTTAAAATAGAAGAGTAAAAAAAATATTTATTTTTTTTCTGATTGTATGATTATTTTCTGATGGAATATACATATTTTTTTATAATGCTCCAATATTAGGATAAATAAAAAAAAAGAGTAAATAAATAATCACTTGCATATTAGTAGGCATTCATAATTTCACTTTGCTCATGATGACTATTTGGATAAAATGCATGAAAGTAAAACAAAATATTAGTCAAATCGCAAAAAATAGAAGTTAGCCAGAGATTTTCAACAATTTTGTAGGGTACACTCATTGCCAAACTGCGCTGCCACATACGGCAAGAAATTATTAGATATATTTTAGAGCGAGTAACAATTTATGGATCAATGAGCAGCGCTTCTCTAATAAAAATATACTTATAAAAATATAATTTAACTATCTCTTAATCATAAAAAGAGAAAAAAAATCTAAAATACATTTTTTATATTTGGGCAATGTGGTAGGTTTCAAGAAAAGGATTCACGGTCAGTGATTCAGAAAGAAAAATCAAAAAATTTACAATAAACGGAAATGGAACCACAATTTTTTTAATGCTAGAGGAAACACACAATAAGGGGTAGGGTGCGTAAATGTCTCATTTCCGGAGGTTTGAAGAGGTAGGTAAGAAGACAGCAAGATTCATAAAATAAGAGTTGAAGCTAAAACATTAAATGTAGAAGAATACTTGAAATATCGATGCACAGAAGTTACAAAAAATTTACATGAAACCTGTACTAAGAAGTCTATAAAAGTTGTTGTGTGGATACTAAAAGATATTTTGAAATGACTATGCTTAAGGGGAAAAATGTACAATATTTGAAACCATGGTAAGGATTTTTTAAGTATACAGAAGACTTTAGTGGCCCTAACTTTTCAGCAGTTTTTGATTATTAATTTTCAAATACCGGATTATGCTAGGTTTTAAAAATTGATTATGTTATCCCAATAAGAACAAGTATAGCAGATATTGTAAAAAAAATTGCAGTTCCGATATATTAATTTTTATTTGCTAAAAACATTGAATCTTATAGAAAATTGCTAGTGCAAGAACACGTTTGAAGAAATTAAAGCTGTAATTTAACAATATTTAATTCTATCGATGTATTAATTTAAGTAAATGGATGGTAAGACAAGTAGTTGATTGGAAAGAAAGGAATCTAGACAGTGGCATATCCCACTGCCTAGAGAATAATAGAGACCCCTACAAGTCAGCTTTTTTGAGGATTTAAGCTTTAATACGAACTTGGCATTAAACTAACGCTTTGGAGCCCCACAATGCGAGGGTGTACGTTTCGCCACTGAATCTATGTCAAAACCTTTCAAAAGGGATTTAATCAGAAGATTTTTATCACATAATCTCTCTGGCTGACAAGGGCTTACTTTTGTCAATGTATGCAATTTTTTACATGTCCAGTGCTGCAACGTAAGTTAATTACAATAAAGTATATTATCTAAAAAAATTTTTATATATATAAAGACCAAAAAGCATAATTTTTGTTTTCGTCTTTTTCGTTTTCTTCATCTCCCCTTTCGTTTTTTTTTTTTTCCTTTTTTCTTCTTTTTTCACATTTTTGTGCTTTGTCTCATCCACTTGCAGGCTATGTGGTCCAGATTTCTAGCTGATCGGGAAATTAGTTTAAAATCAATTACAAAATTCCACCCGGACAGACATACAAGCCTCTTTGGGGTCTCGGGTTCACGACTAGAACTTCAGCTGCGCATTTTTCATGCATTGTCATTCTACACTTCTGAGATGTGGTCAAATTTCAAGTCTGCAGCTCGTAGGAAGTTAGTTTCAAATCAATTATTACGGATGAGCCAAAGCGGTTCATAAAAACATGGTAATTAATAATTATTTTATTTATTTAAATGATTTCTTATTAAAATAACAACTAACTGGTAATTTATTTAGAATAAATATTCGTACTATAAATATTACAAATGCGAAAGTTTGTATGTGTGTATGTATATTTATTTACTCTTTCAACCGTAAAGCAACTGAATGGATTCTAATGAAACTGCAAGTAATATGGCTGATACATCAGAGTAACACATAGGCTATAATTTCTAAAAGATTGTGTGAAGGGGTTCAAAATATAGCGATAATTGTGTCAAGTAGAGTAGAAAAATTGCGCATACTGTGGCATGCGCTGCAAAAGGCCGACAGCATATATCTCTTTTTGTGTGTGAAGCAAAACTTTTTCCCTTTTTGTTTTGTCTAAGCCAGGCACACACGCTTCTAATTTATTATTCGTCGATTATAACCGAGTGAATACCAGGGTTTGTTTACATTCGACAAGTGACGGAGCGGACATAACCATAAAAAATATGCGTCAACAAGAAATAAAAATATTATTTATAAGAGTTTAAAAACTTACTTCTTAGAAAAAACAGGACAGGGGCGGGACACAGGAATAGGTGCGAAATACTAAAACAAGGAAAATAGCTTATTATGAATCATATTGTTCTTAAAAATAAAATAACCTAGAAGGAATAGCTTCCTGTGTAGGTTTTAAGATGTAATAGTAGATTTTTCACACACATGGAAGTTTATTTTCAAATAACAGTTAGAAAAATGAAACAATTGAAAAATAATATAAACTTTTTCAATAAGTAAAGTTCACAGCATATACGAGAAAAGAATTTTAGGAATTCTCAGCAAGTTCCAAAATTATTTTTAACTAAGTTGGCTGATTACAGTTATATTGCTTAACCTTATATATTTATATATTAAATGTGGGAGAAATTATCGCAAGTTCGACTTGCTTGGTGGTCAGGGTGCGAGGGCTCGCTTGAGGTTGAGGCCTGGTGCACGGCACCGCTTAGCCCATCGGTAGCTACGCCACTGTATTCACTTTCGTACTTTTCTGTTTCAGTTCTTAATGTAACTACTTGGCAGAAATCCGCAAAATTTAATTCAGTTGAATGAACTTGTTGATGACTTTTTAAGAAAAGAATACTCCCAAATTTGATAGAATTGCATTTTTGTTTACGATAGAATTATATTTGTAGTACAAATAAGAATATACGTAAAATAAAATTGATAATTTCCAGATCTGAACCGAAAACCGTTATTTTTGGCAGAACGGAAACCGGAACAGAAACGATGTATAATGGGCCACAAAAGTGTTCGTACACTTGCAACTTCTTATAAAATTTAATGTTTTCGACTTATAAAAATTAATATATTTTGATTGTAATTTTTTCATGGTATCTGCAACTTGTTCTTAATGGAATGGCATAAAATTTAATTTAAAAAAAACAGTATTATAACTACTTTTTAAAAATTAATAATCAAAAGCTACTAAAAAGTACGCCACGAGTCTTCGTACACTTAACAAAAATAAACTTGAGCTTATAAATTGTATTTCTTTCTTAATTTGTATATTTAGTAGGATATCTTTTACAGTATCACAACTTAACTTTAAGGGACTTTGTATAGATTTAATCAGTTTTTTGTAATTTCTGCATCAATTTACTCCATTCTTCTGTGATTATTATTTTTACTTCACATTCTGTGTTTATTTGTCATGTTTTCTTCTTTTTGACGTCAAAATCTCACCAAATATGTTCTACTGGGCTAAATGAAGCGATTTTCATAATTTGGGGATAGTTAGAGAGGTACCAGGGGCGTACATTGAGAGCAGTGAGCTTGGCGTCATTATCCTGTTAAAAAATAAAGTCGTTTCCAATATCCAAATTTTGGGCGTATAATTTAAAATTTCTCTTTAAAATAAACAAGGAACCATGATTCACAATATCAACAAAATTACCAAATTACCTCATTCTGTGGCCGCGATTTACACACACACAGGCATACCTCCATGTTTATTGATCAACTAGATTCTTGAGTATTAAGTTTCAGGCTCAAATTTCAAAATTGATAGCAAATTGATTGGTATGGCAGATAATTCAACAATTTTGGTTTCGATGGGACTATAAATAGCTTGTAAATGAAAAATAAGAAGTTTAATCCAGGGAATTTATGTAGAGCAGAACTCCTCCACATCCATGCTTCAGCATTGAAGTGAAAGGAGTGTTCTGGGCGTGAAGTATAAATTGGCCTCAGAATTAGGTAATTTGATATTTTTATAATTATTATGAATCATGAATCTAAATATTTTAAAGATAAGTACAAATTACCTTCATGAAATTTGGTTAGTGGAGAAAGACTTAATTTTTTAACAGAGATGGCATAACGCCAAGAGCATACTCTCAAGTACGCAACACTGAGGTAATATATAACTGTCCCCAAATTATAATACCTCATCACTTTATTTAGCCTTTGGGAGACATATTTAGAGAAATTTGACGTCAAAAGGAAGAAACTTATGACAAATAAACACAAAATGTCAGTGAAAACAATAATCACAGAAGAATGAAATGCGATGCAGAAATTACAATTAAATCTGCAAACACCAGCACAAAGTTGTTAATGAACACTAAAAATATCACAAAACACTAAATTAAGAAAGAAATACAATATTTAAATCTGGAAATTTGAGATTTTTTGTTAAGTGTCTGGCATTTGTGTGGCGTAATCTTTAGTATTTTTTTTTGATTATTTATTTTTAAAAATAATTGTGACATAACCATCTGTCGATATAGCTATGTCTTGGGGGTTCCAACGTAAGTTAGAGGTGTGGAATTATCGGAAGGATGAGACATTCTATAATTCTTAATATGACTTTTTATTAAGAATTTAACTTAAATTATTACTTATATAGACGAAGCATATTAAGTGAGAATAAACCAAAAGTATGCCGATTTAATTAAGTCAGATCGCTTTTAATTAGATCTTATCAATATAACTAATTAGATCCTCCTAATCTCAATTCAATAATTTACTAGCGTTCAGAATATAATCCTCCTACGGTTTGAAGGCTCAACATACTGATACGTTCAGGTAGACTTTTTTGTGAATGTTGCCCCTTTGTATAAAATAGCGGGGGTGGGCGTCTCCGGATTCCTGGTAGGCCGTAAAAAACCCCCAACTGTTCACACTAAGTTTTTCTCTAATTTTAATTTTTTTCCACTAAACTTTCTACCCTTTTTTAAAGTTATCTTATTTGCATTGTTGTTTTTTTTCCCTCTTGGAATTGGGTTGGAAAAGTTTTGCCATTAATCGGGGCCCTAAAAGAAAGGGGGTTTGTTAGAAAAAACCCCGGAGAATTCACAACCCCTCAAGAAAAAAAAACGTGATTTTTTTAAAAGGGGCTCAACGCCCTTAATAAATTACGTCCCCTAACCATTTCTGAATCTCCTCGTTTTTAAAAGTTTTTTTTAAAATTTTTTAACCTTGAATCCTCTTTTTAACTTCTATAATTTCCAATATTTCTTTGAATTTTCATTATTCATCTTAGAACTAATTTAATATTCCAAATTTTAAATTTAAATCTGACAGACACACAATAAATTTTACTCCATTAACTAGGCCAACATTAACAATTTTGTTTTTTTAATAATGGAATTTCTCATTTTTTACATATGTCAACTCTATTTTTTAACGCTACTTAAATATTAAAAAACTAAATATTCTAACTTTTTTCCTGGGTGCCAGACCCAAACTCTGCGTCAGGACAAATATTTATTTGTGACGGGGGAGACCGGCTCCACTGCTCCCCAAGTTGAGGCTACATATCACTATGGCACTACTTTCAGGGTCTGTCACCCTGAAATAAAACTCTTTAAGTTACTTTGTCAAATCTATTTTTTAATAATACCAATAAGTTTCACCCCTTTTTATGCATTATATATCATTTGTAAATTAAATAAACTTTCATTTCCCCCCCCATCGGGTTTCCCATAAATTACAATGACCCGCCAGCTATTTATATTTATTTTAGTCCCCTGACTCCCCGGCGTTTCCCGAACCAGATGCATCTTAATAAGGAACAATACAACAACATATATATACATACATATTATACAATTACAAACTTTTTTTCAATAAATCATTAAAACAAAAAACCAAAGGTTTGTCGCATCTCACGAAGTCATACATCAAAAGAAACAAATGTAATTAAAATTGTTTTCTCAGAAAAAATTTTTTAACAAGTCAAAAGTTAAAAAAAAATATACACTCATTGTATGTCAATTTTTGCTTGGATTATAACAAACACCCCCCGGCTTCCTTCTTTGCTAATTCTTCCGCCACTTTTTGGGAAAAGATCATAAAATGAAACAATACAACCTGATTTTTATATTTGGGTTCCCCCAAAAATGACTTTTAATGACGAGGTCTCCCTGTTCTTTCCTCTTCTCATTCCTTGGCTCACTGGAATTCTTTATGTTGCCGCTGTAGGGCTTGTAATTTCCCTTTTCGGGTTTTTTCCCTTTCTTGCCTTGTTGCTTCCCGGGGCCCGGGCGGACTCCGATCGTTTTTTTTTGGGGGGACGCAGGTTGTATTCGGTCCATCTTGAACTCCCGTTTTATCCGTCTTGTTCTTCTTCCCACTTATATAAATAATTCGGATGACAATGGTCTTTTGTTATTATTGGGGCCATTTCTCCCCACTTTTCCGGGTCCCCTTGCCCCATCCATACGACCTTTTAATTCCTTTATCTACCCTTCTCTTTTTTTTTCTTGTTTTATTTGTAAATGAGCTAGGAAGCGATCTGACCGTGATCTGCGCTTTGGCCCCATCCGTGTTTTTTTTAGATTGTTTTTTTACTGGAGATTTATCCTTTTTCCTCAATACGTTTACCCGCAACTTTTTTCCCATGTTACCATTTTACTTTTTATGTACTTTTTCCGAACTCTCGTTTCTGACGTGAACTAAACTATCTGGGCGACCTGTTCCTAACTCCCCTCACATTTCCCATGACGATATATTCTTATTTGATCAACATTAACGTTAATCTTTTCCCCGACTTCCATATTACAATATTATTATTATTTTTTACTTCTAATACTCGGGACCTTCAACTTTTTTTTTTTAAATTTGGAACAGACTTTTTGGGTGCTGAACTTAAAGGTTTTGTCTCTAATAAGCAATCATTTTTCCTTAATTTGTATAACCCATCTTTTTTATTTAATATATTTCCCCCCCTTTCCTGCTTAGTTTTTTATTTGTCGCTTCTTAAAAACTTTCTCCCCTATTTCTTTAAAAATTCCCATATTGAAATTTCTAATTTTTTTTAAAAGGGGTTAATTTTTTACCCAAAAAAAATTCCCCAGAGTTTTCCCCTTGTTTCATTCACTGTAATGAATGCGTAACAAACTCACGTAAAATTTGGGCCCAAGTATCGTGTTGATCATTAACTAATTTGCAATCATTTTTCACTATATCTGTTAACTCGTTCAGTCCTTTGCGTGGGTATATGCAACAGTCTTCACATCCTTATCCTAATCTTTTCCCTTTAAAAGTTCAAAAAATTTTGGATATAAATTGGGACCGTTATCACTTTTAATTTTATTGGGCTCCAAAAAGCGATATAAAAAATTTTCAAAAAAAAAAATCCCTATTATACGAGCCGAAGGCCTTTTTGGGGGGGTATAATTTCAGCCCATTTGCTAAAAATGATCGGAAATTTACTAAAATATATCGATTACGTCTTATTCTCGATATAGGATAGGGGGCCAACAAATCTAACGAAAATTATCTCTTTTGGGATAATTTGATACAATCGGATTTAATCAACCAGCGGGTTTAAGGGTTTTTTAAATTAAACTTGGCACATATGGCATGTAGAGACATATTGATCAATAAATTTTCTCATATAGGGGAAAAAAAAAAATGTCCCGAATTTTATGGAAAAGTTTTAAATTACCCAGATGCCCCGTTGGCTTGTCGTAATATTCGCGTAGGATGCTGTTTCTTTAAGGATTTTGGAATGTATACACGCATTTCACTAACGACGTTGCGCGTTTTCGCATAAAATAACAAGCCTTCAATTAGATTCCGTGGGACCAATTCTCACAAATTCTCGCATTAACGGGTTTAATCTTCCGGGTTTCTAAATATCTATAGATATGACCAAACCCCCTAGGTCATGCTTTTTTTCCCCGTTATTAACTTTCCCCGCAAGTAAGTACTAAATCTCAGATTATTGCACAATTAATTTTTTCCCCCATTATCTTTCCACGGGGTTTCCTTTGATAGTGTAGAGTTTTTCAACCCCCTCATTCTCTTACGTTTTACTTTTGCGATCTGCGGGGTGCGCGAAACCCCCAAAAATTGCGAATAGTGCTTACTCGCCCCAGGAAACCAAAAGATGCAATCTGCGCATGCTCAGTTTTTCAACTTGAGCACCCCGCACATTCACTTTTTTCCGACTTCACATTTTCCCTGGCCCCTTTTCCCTTCCGGGGCAGTTACCGAACATAAAAAAATAAAAAAGTCATCTAAACCCAAAAAACATCGCCTCTTCATTTATCATCCTGTTCCCACATTGGTGCCCCGAAAAACCACGAATAACTACCTTCATTTAACTTGCTATTTAATTTTTTTTATTTGGAAAATGGCGGGAAAGTCACCCAGTTAAAATTCCCCCCATGATTTCAGCGCCCCCAACCCCTGGTTCTCCACCCCGAAACGAATTTTGGGCCCTCGGGTCCCGAAATCGATTACAGATACGTGTACAAAATTAAATTTTATATTGTAGCAAGCCTGCCCCCCCAAAGCCGCCGAAAATTTTTAAGAGATTTTAATCATAAATTCCTGACGAAACGGACCCCTATGGCGCCTTTAAAAAACCAACTGATCCAGCGAACCGGCGAGTCATCGCAACAAAAATTCGGAAGCTATTAACCGGCGAAGAGCTAGGGGACGAAAGCCATCAGAACTCCTCAGGACAATGAATAGGCGGGGACCCTTCGCAAAACGTACCAAAAGAACTTATTTTGGGAATTTTTTCTTCCGATTACCGACTGAGGAAACTATTTTAAACCATAAACCCCCAAACCGTCGAAAAAACGGGAGAAGTAGCCGACAGAATCCCCCGAAGTGAGCACACCCAACCCTTTCACCTTTTTGACAAACCCATCCCTTTTATCCAGCGAAAAACCATCCTCCCAAAGTTGAGAGACTGAACAAAAGGATCGACAGTCTTACAATGCGTCAAAGGACTCCGAAACGAAGAAATAATTTTCGTCCACGAAATTGTTCCCGAAATCGATCATTTTCACGTTCTAGGGACTCTGGTTTTTTTTGGTATCCAAAAAAGTTTCAAGAAAGGGCCAAGAAATGTATTTCACCCTGCAGCTACACCAAAAAAAAGATTCCCGCGAGGGGGAATTGCGACTACCTTTCGCAGCCCTCATATTTCACCCTCGCCTTTTCATTAAAAAAACAAAACATCCCAAAATCGCTTTCCCCATTGATACCGGATCTGACGTCAGTGTTCTCCCCCGCTTTAATTTTGAGAAAGGAAAGGCAACAGTATTCAGCAACTAACAGCCGCTAAAATTCATCTGCCATCAAAGTTTATGGTAAGAGACTTTTTAACCCCGATTTAAATCTGAGAAAGGGTATTTAGATGGCCTTTTTAAAAGCATTTTTGTTTCTTGAATCCCTTGGGGCCGAAATTTTTTTACAATTTTGGGGGAAATTGTCGAATCGGGCCCCTTTTTCCCCCAAATTTGAAAAATTGCCAATTTTTGGGGCGTTTTTTCTTTTTGTGTTTCGGGGTTGCAACCCTACCAAAACAAACGCCGGAGGGGGAAATTCAAGATGGGGAAAAAGGGGAAAACATCAAAAACGTATTATTTTAAAAATTTTGAAATTGAAAATTCCCCCCAAAAAATTTTGCTTTTAGAAATGAAAATTTTTTTTCCTTTCCTTAAAAACGATTTTTTAAGAAGGGATGTCCCCGGCCGAACATCATGCGGTATTTCCCTGCTCCCGGGGGGACGTCCTGTTGTTTAAAAGGGGGGAAAAATTTTCGCCACCCTGGAAAACGTTTTGAAGACCCCTTGTTTTCAACGGAATGGGAATTTTTCCCTTTGCCACATAAACTCATGAAGATCGAATCAAACATGTCCTGGGTGCGATGAGTCGTATTTCCAAGGAAACGTTTTATTCCACTCCACGCAGCCCTCAATGCTGTTAGTATGCCACCTGTTACGACACACAAACGCCAGACTGTGGTTTACCTTCAAATGCTGAAACCTTCATCTTCCAAGCAATTGTGGGAAGCCCAACAGTCCGAAATGATTTGGTACCAGGCAACACCCATTCTTTAATGACAGCAAACAAACCTTTCATGCACCATTCTAACACGCTTCTTTCCAAACACAGGCAACAGGGCAAAACCTTTCAGAATACTCATCATATTTTTGCATGCATTCATTAAAATTCATCCTAACAGCATCGCTGGACATAAATGGTAATCTTTAGAAATTTATGTGGAGAAAAGAAATAAAAATATTACCTGTAAAAATAATTCCCAAAACGTTAAGAAGACAGCTGACCCTACCGAGCAAAAAGAAATGACCCGTTTTCCTCATTAACGTCAAGGTGCCGCGCATGTGCAGAAATTAAGAATCGAAATTTTTTAAAGTAAAGTAATATCACATTGGTTAAAATTAAACTGTAAACGAATTACGGCCCATCGTTAAAACTGTTAAAATTAAAAAATTACTATGCGCCCAATTTCCCCAAAAAACCGACTTCCCTTCACTGAAAACAAATTCAGAAGGGTTACCAGATTTGGCGCGCCTATCGATTTGGCAAAAACACTTGGCGAGAAAAGGGGCCCATTCGACAAATCAACCCAATTTTAATATTTCACCTGATCTTCGCAATAGAAAATTAATCGATAATGCAACCAAACTTAGTACAAATTGTAAACTTGTTTCTCCGAAGTTCATTCCATTAAACTCGTTTCTGGTCAGAGCATTTTTCATGATGTTTTGGGAATTCCCAGAAATCGCCAAACCGCCTTCATTCTCCAAGAGGTTAAGCATAATGTTAAGCATTTTATTGAGACATCTGGTTCAACTGTTTTCGCTAAGGCAAGACGTTTAGCTCCTGATCGCTTAAAAATTGCAAAATCTGAATTCCAACACATGTTAAATTTTGGCCATATTAGACCATCTAAAATAATAGCATCACCTCTTCACATAGTACCTAAAAAAGATTCTAATGATTGGAGACCAGTGGGGACTATCGGGCATTAAATCCCAAAAAAAAGATAAGTATTCTATTCCAAACATTTTAGATTTCTTTTTCAGAGCTGCATGGCAAAAATATTTTTCACATATAGATTTAGTTAAAGCCTATCACCAAATTCAAAATGAAGAAGATATACATAAAACTGCAATCATAACTCCATTGGGATTGTATGAGAGTACTCGAATGCAATTGGGCCTTTTGTAATGCTGCCCCCTACTTTCAACGTTTGTTGATGAGGTTTTAAGAGGATTAAATTTTGTTTATGTTTTTATTGATGACATTTTGTGCATCGCCATCTGAAGTTGCATATTCAACTATTTCGCTGTTTTGAACGTTTAGATCAATATGGACTTTCTAAAACCCTTCTAAATGTACTTTTGTGTCCCCAAACCTTAAATTTCCTTGGTTTTCAAGTTTGTAGTTCTGAATTAAACCCTTTTTAGAGGATAGAGTGGAAGCAATCTTAAAATTTTCCCTCAACCAACCACAATCACTCAATTGCGTTCGTTTTCTTGGAATGCTGAAACTACAGGCGTTTTATTAGACAGGCTGCCCATATCCTTGCACCTTTAGTAAAATTTTAAAAGGCATCAGGAATAAAAACGCTCAAAACAAATGTCAAAATCAAGCCGAAGAAGTCCTAAATGGACGGATGAAGCTACTACAGCTTTGAACTGGTTGGGCAAGCCCAGCACATGCTACTTTGCTACATCACCCCATGCCAAATGCACCTCTTAGCATTTGGGTTGATGCTTCAGATTTTGCTGTCGGTGGCGCATTAGCTCAGTATCATAATAATGTCTGGCAACCACTTGCTTTCTTATCCATGAAATTGTCTGCATCCCAAAAGAACTGGTCTACATACGACAGAGAACTCCTGGCCATATACAATTTGGTCAAAAGGTTTCGCACATTTTGGGAAGGAAGAGAGTTTGTGATTTACACTGATCAGAAACCTCTCATTTATGTTTTCCAACAGAAAGCTGACAAATGTAGTCCAGTCCAACTTAGACACCTGGATTTTTACTCCAATTCTTCTACAAACATACAGCATGTTTCTGGAACTCAGAATTTGGTAGCAGATGCATTATCTAGGATCGAAATTGATTCCATTTCCAAAGCAAGTTGTCTCGATTACAAGGACATTGCAGCAGCCCAATTGGTAGATGAGGAACTTAAACAACTCCTGGAATCCAACTCAACATCCTTAACACTTAAGCAACAATATTTTCCTCTGGAAGATATTACTCTTACTTGTGATGTTTCCACCAATGTTTCTCGACCTTTCATTCCCAATGATTACCGCAAAACTGTTTTCCAACATCTGCATGGTCTTTCACATCCTGGAATTGCTGCCTCTACCAAATTAGTAACTCAACGTTTTGTGTGGCCAAATATTAGGCGGATATTAAAGCATGGGGTTAACTCTTGTCATCCTTGCCAAAGATCCAAGATTAACAGGCATACAAGCACCAATCGGTACCTTTGCTTTACCTGGGTGCCAGATTTTCCCAAATTCACATTTGATTTCTTGGCCCCTTTCCACCTTCTAATGGTCAAATTTACTGCCTGACAGTAGTTGACCGCTTTACGAGATGGATGGAAGTGATCCCAACTGCTGATATGACTGCAGAAACTGTATGTAGAGCTTTGCTATCTGTTTGGATATCACGTTTTGGTTGTCCTGCTATTATAACAACAGACCAAGGTACAAACTTCGAATCAAGCCTTTTCAGAGAGCTTTAGAATCTTCGGGACAAACGAATAATGCTTTGCCTATCATCCAAAAGCCAACGGTCTTGTTGAAAGATTGCATCGCCATCTCAAGAGTGCTATCAAAGCACACGAGAATTCAAAGTGGAGTGAAATCATTCCAATTGTACTTCTCGGCATGCGTTCTGCTGTTAAAAAGATATCAATGCCACTTGTGCAGAACTTGTCTATGGAACTACTCTCAGATTGCCATCTGATCTTTCTCCACAGACAAGATTACCACCACCTGCAATCAAACCTATGTCTCCTTTTTACGTGAGAAAATGAGAGCACTACAACCAATACCTACATCTGCTCATTCAAATAGCTCTTTTGTTTGTGCCTACAATTTAAAGAGCTGTTACATGTTTTTCTTGAGAGTTGATAGTGTCCAGCCACCACTCCAAAATTATACAGGACCTCATGAAGTAATTGCCATACTAACAAAGTTTCACCATCCTCATAAATGGAAGAAAGAAAGCAGTTTTAATTGATCGGGAAAACCAGCTTATGTCTGGATGACACTGATGATATTCCCCTTTCTGGAATATCAAAACAACAAACTAATGAAACTGATCCACATTCAAAGACAAAATTATGTCCCGTAATAAAAATGAATCCAATCAAATGAGGAAAAAATGTTCAAAAACTAGAAGGAAGACATGTCAGATTTCCCAAAGATCTGGAACAATATATAAACATAAATATGTATGTATTTTATTTCAAAATTGTCTTTTTGTATAAATTTCAAACACTTAGAGAAATTTATATATTTCAAATTTCATATATTGACTGGTGAATTATGTATTTTCAACCATTTTAATCTTTTTTAATTGTTTATTTCTGTATTTACAAATCTAAAACTAAATATGATCATCTCAGATTACTACAATAAGTAGCACATGATTTAATTTTACAGATTGCTTTTGATAAATGATATATCAATAAATTGTCCAATTAATTTTTTTTTTTTCCAAACTTTAAAAAAGAAAATGTACATTTAGATCAAATCTTGTGTTTAAAAAGAATCAACATTGTATATTTTAGATTTATTTATTTTTATTGTGGTTGATAGTAGAAAATTTATATTCTAAAAATTTTAGTGTTACATGTATGTATGTACAAATTTTACTTTTTAATTACCTTATTTTTACTGATCTACTAATACTTCTTTAGTAAATTTTATGCCTTGTATGTAAGGTGCGGAAGTTAACTCTTTGAAAATTTGTTATTTTTAACTTCTTTAAAATACTTGTCAGAAATAATGTATACATTTTTGTGTATGTAAATGTTGTTAACAATATAGAAATTGCCTGTGTTCAACCAGTATTTTGTAAATATCTATCAATTCCTATGACTGTTATTAGTACATTTTGATTGCTTAAATTTAAATAATGAGCTGTCAAGTTATTTTCCCGATCTTGGTAAGAATCCCAATTGTTTGTTTACATTAGGATTACCTTTTTTTTTTTTTTTTACTTTCACAACCCAAACAATTTATCGTGCTACTGAATTAATGTGATATTTCAATTGTTATTGTAAAGTTGAATCTAGAGAACAATTTTTTTTCATTTAATATGCATAGTTGAATAATTCTACATGTAAATAACCTGCAATATATACTTTGATTTCATATGTATATTACTATTGAAACTTACAATGCTATTTTCATTGACAGAAGTATGTTATTTCATATAAAGTACAATTTCTAAATGTTTATATTTTTTTAAAATCTTATCTTATTAAGCATTTTGTGCAAACCATTCCTTTTATGTAAATTGTGTATAACATGATTATTGCATTCATATTTATTTTAACATTACAGTATAACACATTCCTTTTATGTAAATTGTGTAGAACATGATTATTGCTTACATATTTATTTTAACATTACAGTATAACATGCATTTCTTTCATGTAAATTTTCAACCCTTACAAATTGTTTTTTTTTTTTTTTCTTCTTTTCCATTTCCATGTATTTAATGTTTGTATTTTGTTTTCTTATTCTTATGTAACTGTTGTTTTATTTGTGTAATTTTATTCTGTACTTATTTATCGTTCACCTGCTCTCTGGGGGATACTCTGTAGAGTTTCTCAACTCCTCATTCTCGTACGCTTTACATTGGATCCTGGCGAGACCTCCAGAATTGGAATAGTGCTTCCCTGGGGGCACCTGTGCAATCTGCGCTCGTCGTTTTTCAACTCGAGCGCCCCCGAAATTCACTCTTTCCGATTTCACACTTCCCGGGCGCAAATTTCCCTCCGGGGCAGTTCCCGAACATAAAAAATAAAGCAAGTCATCTAAATCTGAAAACATCGCCTCATTCATTTATCATCCTGTCTCCCACAATAGTATATCCGCCACCGCAATTTGAGTTCCCGTTCTATGTTCCCATTCTATATTAAAATTTCCCCTAATTTGGGGCCCATCTGATCATCCTACTCGACAAATTTTTTCCATGCGTTAGACGTGTTAAGGCAGCGTGAAATAACTTTAACATCGCTCCTAAATATGTTCGGAAATTTTTTCAAGCCCATACTACTCCCAGACATTCTCTTTTTACCTTAAACCCCTCTGCGTTGTTCAGAGTACGTGAAGCAAAAAAGGGGTCTTTTTCCCTGGTTGCTCTTTCCCAAACCGATTGAACTGGCATCTGTAAATAACTCAAAGGGCTTTGAAAGTTCGCAATTTTAAAACTGGCCCCTTTTTTAGGCCGCCTTCACCTTTTAACCCTTCGCCCCAGTGGACCAGACAAATTTTTAATTTTGTTTAAGATTATAAACCCAAAGATCAGAAAATTTTTTAATAAATTTCGCGTACCACTGGGACATACCAAAAATTTGGGGACACCCCCCTTTGAGTTGGGGTGGTTTCATCCTTATGGCTCGAACCTTTGTCTCATCGTTTTGTTTCCCTTTTTTTTACTAAAATTAATTAAATCCCCAATTCATCGCACCCAAATTTTACATTTATCCTTTTTTAAATTTAACAACCTGCATTTTGCAAAACAAAAGAACCTTCCTTTAAATGCTCAACATGGTGAATGAATGATGGAGACAAAAAATAACGTCGTCCATATAACTTCTAAAATTTCCCCTATCACCGGTTTTGGATTGGCAATTCCCTTTTTGAAAATTGGGAGCTGCCCCTGAAAAACCGAAGGGCCCTCCGCCTGGCATAAGTGCCATTTTTTACTACGAATGCGGTCTTAAAATATCACTGGGGTTTACTGCCATTTGAAAGTACCCATTTTAGATCCAGAGATGACATTTTGTCGTATAGGGATTTTCGTTATTAAATCATCTATTAACGGAAAGGGGGTATCGCGGATTTTTCGATCTTTTTTAGCTTCCTATAGTCTACCGAAAACTATATTTTTTGGATTATCCTGGTAACCCATTTTTTTTTCTTGCATAAACAACTGGTGACGCAACGGGGATTGAAAACCGTTTCCCCCTCGTAGCATTTTTGTATATGAAAATAAATTATTGCTTGTTTCTCCTTCATATCTGTAGGGGTGGAAACTACTGGTGGTTTATCTCCCGTGTAAATTTTTGGGTATAAAACATGGTAAGACCTGGTTTGTCCGAAAATAACCCCTTTAAAACTACTAAACAAATTTTGTAATTTTTTTTTTGCGCGTCCCCCAATTTTGTTTAGACAAATCTATTTCAACATTTTCCCTTCAATTGATTCAACCACCCTATTTATCTGAGAATCGGGAATTTTAACGATTTTCGATAAAAATTAAAAAAAAGATCCTTGATCCACTTATAAAATACCCTGGGAATACAGGGGGTTTTCCCAAAACCCCGTCAAACACTGAAACACCAAGGTCTAACAAATTCTCTGATCGAATAATCAATTCTACAATTCCTATATTTTGGCATTTCGCCCTGTGCTGTGATTCCTGGCCCGGTTTTTTTTAACTTGTTTAAAAAAAATATTTTTATATATTTCCGATATAAATGATTTATCTGCTCCGGTGCCCCCGGCGCGTTAAAAAAATGTGTTATTTAAAAAATAGGAACTTTTGGAAGCTCTACGGGTATATATCGGAGAAAGCTTAATTGGTATACCCCCTGCCGATTCCTTTTGAGTATGAACTTCTTTCTTTTACAACATTCAATCGCCCCCTTTTCATCCTATCGCCTGACTGAAATTTTTTCCTCGAACCCCTATTTCAGGTCCCCTATTAAAATTATCATTTGAAATTGGTACCCCCCTTTCGTTAATCTCTGATCATCATTCTAAATCTTTTCCCTCTTCACCATACTTTATTTTATTCTCAACTACCTCTAAAATCATTTCTGCCATTATTTGGTTTTACGCCCAACCTCAAATTTCCAGTTTCGGATTAGCATAAAAATTGGGCATCCTATGCGCGTTTTGCCCCCGCTTTCCACATTATACTTTTCCCCAAAACCCCCTTTTTTAATTTGAAAATATTCTCTTAAAATTTTAGCCAATTTTTCCCAAAAGTTGTACCGTGTTCTGGGATTCAAACCCTCCACATAGTCCGGGACTTGTGGTTCGAGTCTAAAAAAATGTCATCAACCAATTCCCCTGCAAACCCCGCTAAACTCTTATGTTTTTTTAGAAATCGTAAACAAAGTCTTTTGGGTTCCGATTTTTCCCTGCTGGACGCAAAAAACCTAGCCTCCAATTTTTTCTTATTTTTGATTGCAAAAGCCGCTAATTAGTTTTGAGCTGGGAAACCGTGGCTGTATCTTGCACTAGCACCGATCCAAATATTGAGTCCCAAACTTGAGCCCTTCCTTGAGATGATTTTTCTGCCATAAGTTTTACTTGGATTTCAAGCTGTATTTGATTATCTATAGCCTAAAATTCTGTACATTCTAGAACCGGAAAACACATTTCAGGTAAAATCCCAAAACCCTCCTGCATTCCCTAACCAAAATTATAATTTTTTCAGGACATATAGCCATCTGTGATAGCTATATTTTGGGGGGTTCCGTCGTTAGAGGTGTGGAATTATCGGAAGGATGAGACATTCTAAAACTTAATATGACTTTTTTTAAGAATTTTTTAAAATTTACATAAAAAACGAACAAAAACTTATATTAAGTGAGAATAAACCAAAAAGTATCCCAATTTAATTAAGTCAGATCGCGCAATTAGATCCTTATCAATATAACTAAAGACCCCCCAATCTCAATTCAAAAATTTACTAGCGTTCAGAATATAAATCCTCCTACCTTGGTTGAAGGCTCAACGATACTGATACGTTTATGTAGACTTATGTGCTGTGTAAATAGTTGCTCCTTGTATAAAATGGGGGGTGGGCGTCTCCGTAATTCCTGAGTAGGCCGTCAAAACACATTTCCCCAACTGTTCCACACTAAGCTTTCTCTAAGATTGCCATTCTTTTCACTAAATTTTCTACCCTTTTTTAAAGGTTATCTTATTTGATTGTTGCTTGTTTTTCCTCTTGGAAGGGGGTTGGAAAAGTTTTGCCATTAATTGTGGCGCCCCCAAAAACTTAGGATTATGTTTGAAGAAAACGGAGAGATGTCAATAGTTATATGGGTTTTTTAATTATGTCATTCCATTAAAAAAAGTGCAGATATCATGAAAAATTACAATTTATTAATTTTTTTTAGTTGAAAACATTAAATTTTATAAGAATTGCAAGTGTACGAACACTTTTGTAGTCCACTGTATTTTTTTTTTTTAGTTGAACCGGAAAAAAAAATTCGGTTCGAACCTGGCTCTATATGTTTTAAATACTTATTCAAAAATTTTAAAAAAAAAAAAAATATTTCTCTTTCGATCTACAGTTTATAAGGGAAATTTTATTTCTTTTTTAAAAAACAGTATTTCCGATATATGTAAAAGTCTAATTTTTTTTTTAGGAGCTTTTTCTTTTTTAAGGTAACATTTTTCCCCATAGTATAATCGCACTCATGCATTTCCGATCTTATTTTTTGTGTTTTTAAAATTTTGCTTTTAGCCTCTTTTTATGGTAATTAATTGTTTATAATTGTTACGATTATTTTATTTCAGACCCTATGTTTAGTTTGTTGGGGTTTAAATGACAAATAATAAATTTTTTTTAAAAAAAAATTTTAATTTTTTGTATAATATTTGTGGGGGATTTCGAAAATTTTAAATACTTTTTTTACTTACAACGCCATTTGCTCATAAATAATGAAATAAAATCGAAATAAAGTACAAATACATTTTTAAAAAAAAACCAGAACACACGAAAATAAAGATATATATTTCTTAAAATTAAGCCCACTTAGGATATTTTAAAATAAATTTGGGACTACTTTTTTTATATATATATATATATTTATTCTAAGAATGGAAATGTTGGGAAAAAAAATTTTTCTAAATGATTCTGTTAAATGTTTTTTTGCTACGTATTATGTTTTCTTGATTATCTCTTTGTCGCTGCAATAAAGTGAATAATTTGTGTGCGAAAAAAATTTTTGTAAGATAGTATGCAAAATCTAAATAAGTTTTTAATTATAATTCAATGGTAATTTTTATTTTTGCTCGAAAACGTATAATTTTAGTCATATTTTCGTATTAATTTTCGAACAGTAGCTTTACAGGAGGAAACATACTTAGGAAAGAAAAAAATTTATTTCTTCGAGTGAACAACACCGATCAAGTAAATATTTCTTAAAATAACCCCAATTCCATTTTAATGACTATCTTCATCAAACTTGCCTGTTATAAAACAAACATTTCTATAAAAACCATGATGAAGGGATTCAAGTGGTACTCTATTTGGACTTTTGATTTAAACCCCGAATGAAGATTTTATGTGTGAGCATGTTAGAAGAAAACCTCTAAAATAATTGTAAACATTGTGAATTATGTGAATAAATGTGTAGAAAACTTGAACGAATAAAATGGATGTGATGTAAATTATAGAACAGTGAGGTGTTTCTTATACAATAGCCAGAATCTATTTATAGTATTTTACTAAAGATAGAAAATAAAAATTTAAGATGAGTTTACTTTTATGTTTAGTTTTAAAAACTAAACTTTTTTTCAGTAAATTTAATTTAAAATGTAAAAGGAAATAAAAAGTATTAGACAATTTTTTTTAAAAAGTGAATAAATGTTCCTTTTTAAAAATACATAAAAGCAAATCACTAATTAAAAAAATGAAATTGCTAAAATTTAAAATATCACTTGCCGTACAAATTCAATCTGATATAAGAACGAATTCATTTACCTTTTAAAAAGTAAAATTAAAAAAATAAATATATATTATAAAATAAGAATAAATATATATTAAAATATAAGAACAATTTATTTACCTTTAAAAAGTACATTAATATTACCAATAAAAATATATTATAAAAAAAATAAATTTTTTTTTTTTATTATTTTTTTTTTTTCTTACATAAGGGTAAAAATCGAAACATGAATTCATTTTCAAAAATATTATTAATCACAGTAAAAAGGATTATTAAAAGCTTATATAACATTTTTTTTTTTTTGTAATTAAGTTCCTCATTTACTAAACTCAAATATATATTCTCAAAATTAAATCCATCAAAAATATTTTGATTTACGGAATAAAAGAAAAAATTGTTATTTTTAAAGGAAATTTATACGAAGGGAATTTAACATTATACTCGAGACACAGAAGAAAAGACTGCCCGAAAACAATTTCCCAAATGGGGACAAAAAATGTTTCAATGAATCACTAGGGGATAGAAAATGCTATAACGCCAAACCAGGCAACCCAGAATAAGACGTCATTACATCTAAAAGAAAGCAACCTCTTTTCCTTTGACCGTGCCGAAGAGGAATGCCCGAGGTGTGAGGAACTCAAAAAGTGCTCTTTATTTAACGTCATGCGCCCTGGTGCTGTTAGGTTAGGTTAGGTTCGAGTATGAAATGCTAGCGGTGAGATATGATATTTGTTAAAGAGGTATGTAATTATTGCTAATTATAATATTTAATTGCTAAATTTTACAATTTTTATATTGTTTTTCCTGTTAAGTTTTCCATCATTTTAACATATTTGTAGATTTATTTATTTTCTAGCTTCTTGGGAACTTTAAACTTGGTGATTCATAATATTGAATTATTTTTATTTTACTCTGTTGATATTATATTTTTTACTTTACACTTTGATTTTATATTAATTTACATTTTCCGGTCATTGACTATCTAGCTTCTGCCGTAAACTAAGTTTAATTTCATCTAAAATAGACGAATGTAAGAATATAATTAATATATTAGAAAGTTATGATTTTATAGTGTTTGTAACCTTTTTTTTTCTTGGTTTAAAGTCATAGACCCCATTTCTAAAGCCCTACAGCATGAAAACAATGACCTACAAACAGCTAGTATTCTGCTGAATTATCTTCTGAACGAACTGCTAGCAATTAGATACCGAAATTCATTCAGTTTTTTTGTTAAACGAGTCTGAAGATCTAGCTAAGGGAAGGGGTGTTACATTTTTTTAAAAAAAAATTATAGATGAAAGCGAACAAAGCGCCTTTTTGACAAGTTAGTAGAAGATCAAAGAGTTTCAGACCCGAAATCGTCTTTCAAAGTTAATGGGTAAAATCCGAGGAGAGCCCACACCCATGGCGACAAAATGAAAAAAGCGCCAAGCCAGAACGAGATGGCGCCAAGCGAAACCCAATGGCAGCAAGTGAATACAGAGAAAAGGTGGATGCGAAGAAAATATTAGAAACAATACAAAATTAAACATTTAAGATAAAAAAATATAAAAAAGACTTACTTTCTTCGCGTCTTTTTCAGGGAGGTCGCGTAAAAGCTTTTTTAAAAAATCGAAGGGTCTATGCTTTTTGGAATGGGGTGAAATGCCCGCCATTTTTTTTTCTTGGGAATGGGGAAATACCGTGGCTGGTGATTTTTAACAGGTTTTTTTTCCAATATTCTATGCCGCTTAATTTAGGAATTCTAACTCTAAAAAAAACCCCTTATGCACTATTCAACTTTTTTCTAACCTTTTTGATTCCCAACAAAGTAAAAATTTAAGATATATTCCTTCACACATGCTAATTCCAGCCCGGGTTTCCCCAAAAAAAAAATGAAATTAAATGCCAAAAATCAAATTTCCCGAAATAGGTTTACCATATCTAGTGTATCAAAGTAGGGTTACCAAGATGGCACAATTATTGCCAACCCAAAATAATTCACGCCAAGGGTGTGGGCTCTCCTAGGACTGAACCAGTTAATGTATATTATTTCTGTCTAGATGTGTTTTTTATCCCAAACCCGACAAAGATTTCAGAGTCTACATGATCTCAGTAATATTTTCAAAATTTTACAACCAGATAAACTCTTGTCCTTTTCAAATAAATAAAAGAGCTGGCCACAAAACTAGCTAATGGATACAATAAGGGGAACAGATGTATTATGCGCTTGGTCTCCGGTCGCGTTTTTCGATGCCAACTTGGGTGGGCGATTGCGGGTGCCTTGTGGTGGTTGTCCGCCTCAACGAAGCAGGTTCAGTTTTCCGGATATTATAACAGTATGCCTGCTATTTTTAACTCTTCCAGTTACAAGTGCAACAGCTAAAAGAAGCTTCTCTAAACTAAAAATTGTTAAAACCTATCTTAGGACTTCTATAAGCCAAGACCGGTTATCAGACTTAGCAATCTTGTCGATAGAAACTGAAGAACTGGAAAAACTAAAATCCTCTTCTACTACGGATATTATCATAAATGCACTTGCAGAAAAAAAATCGAGAAAAGTACCTAATTCTCTTAATAAAGTTTTTTTTTACATATATCTATGTGTAATTATTTCAACATTTTGAAATAAATTTTGTTTATATGATCATTTTTGTTTATTTTTAAAAAAAGGGGACACCGAAGGAATTTTGATATGGGGCCCACTCAGGCCTAGCTACGCCAGTGAACAAAACCCCATTTTCACTGGAATATGTGCTCCGAGCAAAATATACATCAAGGTATTTTGAAAATTAAGCTTTATTTTTTTGCCATTAATAATTATTTTTGAAATACTTAGAACTTACTTTAAAATTATCTCTACTCAATATTGTTAAGAAACCCCACTATTTCACACACATGAATTTTACTTTTAAAATTAAAAAAAACGTGCTAATTTGATATCGGGGGTAGTAGCGCCAAGATGTTGTTTATGTTCATAAGATTGCATAATATTTACAATATGGTTACCGTAATATTTTTATCG
>BMAV01023789.1:0-21961 GCA_019973955.1 Trichonephila inaurata madagascariensis
AAACAGTTTTTAAAAAAAAAATGATTGAGCTGCATTAAAAATAAAACAAGTTTAAAATTTTAAAAAATTTTTAAAAGTAATAAAAATGTAATCCCTTTAAACCCAAAAAAGTTAGTGGGTTTGGGAACTTATAAAAAAAGAGAAAAATTATATGTAAGTTATGCAAGCCCAACCCCCATTGAGTTCTAAAACCCAAACACAGTGAAGGATCATTATGTGAGACATATATATATTATCACTTAAAACAAGTTTGTTGTTGAGTCCTGTTGTTAGAGGTCATCGTGAAGATCAGACAGAAATTAGTATCAATCAATAGTAGTTTTAGACTTAGTAAAAATTGCTGCCTATGAAAAAAATTTTCCCAAATCCAGATCCCAAAAGGAAAAGGATTAAATACTTTTGACTAAAAGAAGGGAATGGTTTTAAATTTTTAAATGGAAAAAGGTAGAAGTTTTTCCCTGAAAACCCTCCTACAGAAATTTTTTTCTAAATGTTTTCAATGTATATCAATAACTGTTAAAAAGAAAAAAGATAAAGGAAGAGTTATAAAAAAAATATCTTATGTATATACAAAATCAAATTTTTTTTTTTTTGTTCTTTAAAAAGAAATTTTAAAAAAAGAAGGTTTTAAAAGAAGGGGCAAAAAATAAAAATTTGTATCAATATTGTAAAAACATTTTTTTTTTTGACATGAATACATTTTCTGATAAAAAAAAATTTTGGATTAATACAAAATTTTTTATTAAAAGATCCAAAAACCTTTGTCCCAAAAAAAAAAATTATTCATATAAAAAAAGGGACTATTCTTTTTTTTCTTTTTTTTATAAATAAGAATTTTTAAGCATTAACAGAAAATTAAAAAATATTAAAAATACAATAAAAAAAGAATGAATACAAGTTCTTTCTTTTTCATATAATTTAAACTTAAAACATATTTTATATTATGCATATAATTTAAACTTAAAAAAATTTTAAAATTTCCAAATTTTTTTTCTTTTTTCTAAGAAACAAAAATATAGGTATTAACCCCAGAATCAGTCATCAATTATAGAGAAAAAAAATTACAATAGCTTTTTTTTATATATATATACCCCAAAAATAAACAAAATTTTTAAAAAAATAATATGAATTAAAAAAAGCTCAAGTTTCCAAATCTATAACCTTATTATGTCACAAAAGTACTGATTGATAAAAAATTTATCAAATAATAATAATTTTTTTAAAAAAATGACAATTTTAAAAATTCAAATATTTTATCCCTTTAATATTTATACATAAATCTGTGTGTTCAAATAAATGTTCTATTCAAACACAGTTTTGAGTCTAGGTTGGGAGCTCAACTATTAAAATATGACTCATAATGATAGGGGTAATCAAAACAAAAATTACATATAAAAATATGACCTTAGAATTAATTAATTTAACTACCTAACAGTTCTGAAGTTTTTCCAATTCTTCATTGGCAGTTTTTAAACTAATTTTATATTAGATAGGGCACAACAGATTATTAGCAATAGACTTTGTAATCCTGAACTATAATGAAGCAAAAAGAACATCACAGTCATTACCACATTCTTCTCTTACACTATATACCAAAAGAGAACACTGAATATCTCAACAGAATTTAGTATACATCCTTCATTACTATATGATTAATGAAAAATTAAAAATGCTGATAAAATCTTTTTTTTTTTTGCTATTATTATTTTTTAATAAATTAATTACGAAATCCTATTTGGAAATTCAAAATCTGACAGTCTGTCTTGAACCTGTCAGAAATTGAAAGAACTGATACAGCTTCAGTACTAAAATGTACAGTTCCTCATTAGGGTTTCAAGGTCAGACTTAATAAGCAAAAGATTCCTTATTTAACATGACAGTCATTCTTAGACATTGTTTCAGTACTTTTAAGCCAATGATACAAAGCTTCTATAAGCCATTTAAATTAGTATTATTTTTTAAAAATTGAGAGGTTTTAAAAAGAATTAAAATAATATTGAATGCAAATATAAAGATTACATGTACAGTTTCTAACCATACATTAGTATTCCAAAGAGAGGTAAGTACAATATTTAACATATTTACTAAGAAAAAAAAAAGGTCCCGTTTAAATCCAAAAGACATTGTCAAAAAAATGGCGGGAGGGGAGTGATTTTATTTTGTAAAACTCAATAGTTTTGTCTTAACTGAAAGGAAATGAGTCTCAATCTAAAATGGCATTTTTTAGCTTCAAGAACAGTTTCATCTCATTAACTACAAAAATATTTCAAATTGTTTTGTAAAAAATAAATAAAAAGGAACATGAACTCAGAAAATACACTTCTTTTGCAAAGCATACATAAAGTCAAAGATTTATAAAAGACACTAAAATAAGTAACAGTGGCATAACATGGGCTTTCGCCGCCTAGAGCTGAGTGGAAATTTGACGCCTCTCTATTTTAATTATTAGTCAAGAAAATAAGTAAAAATAAAAAAAGCAGCTTAAAATTTTTTTTATTGATTAAAAATGCACTTTTCATGTTTTTTTCATAAAAAAATCTTTTATACAATTGTCAATATCAACATGTATGTCATGTTCAATTGCCAGAATAGCTAAATTTGTTAACCTTAACGTGGACATAGTCGATCTGAGATAATTTTTGATTAATTTTAGCTAGTAAAAGCTTCTCTCGCAACTGGCATTACTGATGGTAGATGTTAAAAAAATTCTCAACATTATGATAGTGTTTGGTAAGCCATCTTCAAGTTTGGACTCAATAATATATTTTAATAAGCCCAGAGAGCCAGACCTAAAGAGTTCTTTTTACAGCCTGGGTCTGTTGCAGCTACGAAAGCTTGTAGACATACATGCTCAATTTGGAGTTCTTTATTAATGTCTTGAGGAGCTAGATTTAAGTTAAGTTTGTCCAAGCTCAATATCACTTCAGGCCTTAAAAAGGCATATTTTTGCACTAGATTCTGCACCTGTTGGAATCTGTTCAATTTCAGCAAATACTCTGTCTATTGAAGAAAACATTGTTCGCCTCAAGTCATCTTCATACGATAACTGGACATCTTTACCTCCGTCACCAAATATATGCTTCCTCCTGATTCATCTTGGGGTTAAAAAGAAATTTCAAGCTCTTCAATAAACTTTTAGCACATATTACAGCATCATCCATTAATTCCACTTGTTTTGCTTCTAATGGTTTGTAAGGCCCATATTTTTTTAACACATTGATGGATATTTAGTTCTTCTGTTTGCAAATAATTTTGAGCATCATTGACTTCACACAATACCAGTTGCCAGAAGCCTAAGTAGCATAAAAATGAATACAATTGCATAGCGACTAATAAACTTCGCACAACTGTGCGTGTATTATAAGGTTTCACTCATTTCCGTCAGTTTCGTCGCATAGGCCTGATTTGGAATTTGAAATATTTTTTTTAATTTAAATATCGCAGTGCTAGCCACTGCCCCTTTACATATGCCACCCGGGCCATGGCCCCCTCTGCACCCCCAACTATGCCACTGACAAGAAAACAAAAGAATAGTTTAAATACAGTTGAAGAAACCAAATCAAGTATAATATTAAGAAGAAAAATAATGAACAAAATTTTAATTACTTCTAATAAAAAGGAATTTAAAAAATACTTAAGCACAAAACTTACAGCAATACTATTCAGCTTATCAATTAAGATGTTTGAAAATATAATTTTGAAGAAATTAAAATAGAGTCAGGGACGTCTTAAGGCATGGGCCAGTGTCTCGGTCACAGCGGGGCCTCGTCTCAGTCTTAACTCAGCCTTAAAAAGATAATGATTCAAAAAATTTCAACGGTCAAATATTTTTCTGTTGTATTCTTCAAAAAGATATATCGACTGCCTACATGTGATGACTGTCGTTCATATATAAGCCTAGGCCTACCACCATACACCATTATTACTCCTTCAGTCAAAAGGCAGCAACCAGTCAAGCTGATTTGTGGGATTGCAAGTCATGCATATTTATTTGTTTCAAGTTATTGTTTGTACAAGTATTTGACAATGTATGCTATGTACTGTATACTTTTAAGGTTGTCTTCGGTTAATGTGAAAGAATAGGACCAGAATTTGGAACATTTTTTCAGATATAAAAGAAATGAAACATTAAAATGATATTCTGGCTTTACTAGTTTAGAGAGCAGCATTTTTTATCATACTTTCCATTTTTAACTGAGTTTATTCATTTTTTCTGGTATAAAATGTGTTTCGTGTTTTTTCTCCTATACCGTAATGTTAAATGGGCTATGTCTTCACGTATTATAACAAAAAAGAAAATATTCATGGAATATTTTTGCATTTTTAAAAACACTATATTGTTAATAGAGGTATGAGTTATAATATTGCAAATTTCCATTAAGGCATTTTTCTGTCTCAAAATGTGCTTTGCGTTTAGTTCAAGCTCTCATACTTTTACCGAAGACAGCCTTAAGGGTGATTTATGGGGCCTAAATTTGTGTAGGGGAACAGAACTTACCTTCATGTTGGGGCCCAGGGCCTACATTTGTGTTGGGAAAAAGGGAATTATTATTCAAAATGGCCTGATTTATTATAAGTATATTATTGCATTGTTTATGACAAATTGATGCATTTGAGCTCATTTCGAAGCACATGGTTGTCAATTCGGGGTGTATGACACATGCTAAATCGGGGTTGCCAGCTTGTCGAGTTATTTTGAATGTTGGCATTGTTGTGATAGTACGTAAGTACCAAGAGGTGCTAAGTAATACAATTATAATGGAAAAGTAATCTTGTTAACAGCAAGAATTTCCTTATTCACAAAAAACTCAATTTTACAATTAAATATATTTTTAAAAATCTATTTGATTAACATGTATAAATTCATTAAGAATAGCATATATATATATATAAGAATTCTGGGTATTTATGTTATTATCGTAACAATCACCAACGTTCAAGATAACTCATCAAGTCGGCAAACCAAATTTCACATGTGTTGCATGTGCTGAATCGGCAATCATGTGCATTTCATATAATGTCAAAAATATGTTGTGATAATATGCACCAAATTATGACACTATTTGTCTAATATTAACAGCCTTGCAATATGAATCAGTATTATTTGAAGAAAATAAATAATTTAAAGCTAATAATTAAATTGATTAAAGATATTTAAATAATATTAAAATAAAATCAAAAAACAAACAATTTTAATAAAGGAAAATTTAGAAAATAAAGTCTTTAAAGGCAAATTAATTCCTTTGAATATTTATAATGAAAAAGTTAAAATATTAAGATTTTCTGTAAAGAATAAAATGTTTAAAAATCTGAAACAATGGATAATATACATCAACTGAATCATAAATATATAATATACATCAACTGGTATAGTTAAACAGAAATAAAATCAATTGCTATAATTTTAATAGTATCCTTTATCTATTTTTTATGATATGCATATGAATCATAATTCGAAAGAGAAAGACACAATAGTAAATTATAAACATTCATAACACAATTAAAAATTTTGTAAAAGTTCGGTTCTTCTTGCTCAAAAAACTTAATTCATATTAAGTGATGTCTGTTCAAAAAAGATTAAATATTTTTACCAATAACAATGCATAACAATGTTGTTTAGAAATGTAAACAATTTTTGAAATTATCTAAAAGCGCAAGCAAAAATTGATTTTCGAAAGAAAAAGCGGATAAAAATTAATTCAGAGCCACAATTTTTATTTATATTCATTTAACAAAGTAATTAATACCGATACAGAAAAAAGTACGTCAAAGCCAACATTAAATAAAAAAATATAACTTTTCTTAAGAGAAATTAGCGATAAATAAATTAATAAAATGGTTCTTTATCTTTAAAAAAAAGTCAGCATGAACACATTAATAAAGCAATTAATATAGAATATGTATCGCAGAAAAGTTAAGTTTTCTTTCTGTTTTGAAACGCACCGTAAACAGAATGACATAAGTTCGCTTCATCGGTTAAACATGAGCAAAAGAACTATTTAACTGTTATCAACTGATAAGTCAATCTATAAATCTTATCATTTTTGTATTAAACTCAATATCCACACTTCGCACACACAGTATTTTTACTTCCGGATATAAACAAAACAAAACTTGCCGGTGTGTCAATGAAAACAACGCACAGTAAGATACTTCAGTTTTCAGATTTATACTAAAATGGAAGTAAATATATTTACCTAATACAGCCTGAAGGACTTGATCTTCACTGTCTAGATCCATATTTTAATTAATCAGTTCATACGCACAACATAACGAATTATCCACGTTTCTGTCTGAAAACATTCACTTTCTATTTTCATTTGCAACTTTCAGAAGAAAAAAAAAATTCCATTTGGTCACGTGTTCACAGGTATAAAACTTTCACTTGCGAATCCCGTAAAGTTTATCCACAACAGTTTTTTGTAATTAAACTGAATCAAGAACAATATTAATGACAAAAACTCAAATGTACATCATTCTAACATCAATTTCAACACAGAGGAACAACAGCAACTATGTATTTTTTTTTTATTCCACTTTAACCTTGAATCCGTAGATCAACAAGTTATAAAAGCGTCTTTTTCCCTGGACTTTCTGACCAATCAGCAAACGAGTTACTAGTGTCCTCTTCACTCTCTCTAACACCTGTTTGAAAATCTCTATAAAACGGTAGAAGCGTCGTATTTTGAGTGGGGACCTACTGAACTTATGCATGGTTAATAGTAAAATGGTGGTTTTTACTTCAGTATTATTTAAAAGGTAAACACAAATAAATAAAGACAGTAGTCAATCTCAAAAAAGATAAATTTTTAAGAAATGAACTGATTATTTTAAGAGCAATTGAAAACTTTTATGCTGAGTGCAAAGAAAAAAATTGAACTTGTGAATAAAAAATTATTTGAGATGCTAATAAAAAGGGTTTGAAAGGGCATTCTTTATACATATATATATAATTTCTCGCGGTTTTTTTTTTTTCTTAAGAAAAATAAGGGACATGTTTTAAAAATAATAATAATGTTCTTATATATATATATAAACGCTCAGTAAAAAGAGAGAAAGAGAAGCAATATTAGGTCTTAGAATTTTATATAGGATACATTATTTATATAATTAGTTAAATTTCTTAAACATTAAGAATGAACAGGAGATATTAAAATGTAAATAAATTATTACTTTAGCAATTGAGGAAAAAATCATATACATCTAAATATGAATGATGAAAATTTTTATTTGCACAAATGAAATGTAATTTATAAAAAAAAAGTTTACTTAACATTATTACTTCAACAAGCGCATATTCCTTGTATTTGTGAACACAAACATCGTTTTTCCCCTATTTATCTTATTTCTTTGAGAAATTATACTATATTTCTAAGAACATTACTTAATAAAAAAATATTTTCTCTCAGTTCATAAATTTGGCATTAAAAGTGTATAAGAAACTACTCATTTTTATCCATATAAAATACTATATGAAACCTTTTGAAAATGAATAACTCAAAATTTTTGATCAATTATTAAAAATTCTGATGAATGACGATTAAAAAGCAAACAAGAATAAGAAATAGAAAATTAACAAATATTTAACTTTCAACGTAAGTTAACTAAGATTTATGCTAATTGGGTTACTTTTTAATATTATCTATCGATTTATCTGATTTTTTTATTTATATTTTTGCTTAAAGCTCTCCATCTCCCTCTGTCTCCCTCGATCTTTCTCTCTTTTCTCTCTCTTTCTCTATTTAACTCTTTTTTTCTATGTCTTTTCTCTCTTTCTCTATTTAACTTTCTTTTCTCTCTTTCTCTATTTAAATCTCTTTTCTCTATGTCTTTTCTCTCTTTCCTTTGCTCTATTTTTCTCTTGCTCTCTCTTCCTCTTTCTTTTTCTTACTATTTAACTCTCTGTAACTTTCTCTCTTTCAAATAACTCTTTCTCTTTTCTCTCTTTCCTTTTTTTAGCTCACTTTCTCTCTCTCTCTCTCTTCTCTCTTTTTTCTCTTTCCTTTTTTTTGCTCACTTTCTCTCTCTCTCTCTCTTCTCTCTTTTCTCTCTACTTAACTCTCTTTTCTCTGTAACTTTTCTCTTTCAAATAACTCTTTCTCTTTTCTCTCTCTTCTTCTCTCTTTTCTCTGTAACTTTTCTCTCCTTCAAATAACTCTTTCTCTTTTCTCTCTTTCCATTTTTATAACTTTTCTCTCTTTATTTCTCGCTGTTTAACTCTTTTCTCTGTTCTTTTCTTTCTTTTAAATAACTCTCTCTCTCTCTCTTTCTCTCTCTGTATATATGTGTATGAGAAAGAGGGTTCAGGGACAGAAAATTTGAATCCTGAAAAATTTTATTAATTGAGAAGATAGCAGGTATTTTGGAAACTCTGCAAGAGAGTATTAAAATTGTTAACAGTATATTCAGAACATACCTCTCTTAATCCAGGAATAACACAGAAATAAATTTTATCTCACAATACATAAAGAACACTCCCCCCTCCCCAACATAAAAACTTAAAATTCAATCACAGTAACCATTCTTCGTTTTCGAACGAACGCGTACGTATATTGATGATGATACTTATAAATATGTCTCTAGAAGTTTTCATATTAAGTTATAATTAATGCAAATGTAATATGTAATTATACAAATGAAATTCAAATTTTATACAAGTAAAGAATTCATTTGATATAATTAATTACTAAACATAACCAAGTTGCATAAATTAATAAGATTAATGATATATAATTAATTCTTTTTAGTTCTAATTATATTAACTACACTACCCAACATGCGTGTGAATTAAGATAATTCAGGAGGGCTTTTAGTAAATTAGTTACTTTGAAAGCAAAAATAATCTATTTTTTACCATTTCAAACGTTTCTACTGGCTTTATTTTGTTAATTTAATGACTTTGAAATGTAGTGGAATAATTAATAGCAATTAATACAAGCTGTTATAAATATTTAAAGTATCCGACTACGTTCGGAACCGTGATTTTGCAAAATCGTATAAATGGATAATATTTATGATATTTAGTGTCACTTAGATTAGAAAATGTATATAAAATTGTTTTAAGAATAGTATTACAATAAAAAATTATTTAAGTACAATATTTTGACAAAAATAAACATAGAATGACCCCATTTTCAAAATTTTTCTCCTTTTGTGAAAATGCTTCTATTATAATAATATTTTGCCTGTATATAACTCAGGCCTCTGTACAGAGGCTCAACTAGAATTTTTGAAACATAAAACTTAGAAGTGGGTTTATCCATGTTTTGCAACAACAGAGAGAAGGAAAAAGACGCCGATAATCATTTTAATTGGTTGTAACTCTGAAAATAATGTGAATTTTTCAACAATCATAGTTGAGCCTCTGTACAGAGGTCAGAGCTATATACAGGCAAAATATTATTATAATAGAAGCATTTTTCACAAAAGGAGAACATTTTGAAAAAAGGTTATTCTAAGTTAATTTTTTGCCGATATATTGTACTTAAATAAAAAATTCTGTCAAGATGTCCTTAAAACAATTTTATACATGTATTCTAATCTAAGTGACACTAAGTGCCATAAAAATTATCCATTTATGCGTTTTTTTAAATTACGATTCCGAACGTAGTCGGATACTTTAACATAAAATAAAAGGAATGCATTAATAAATGGAAGAAGATTAAACTTAATCAGTGGAATAGCTTTTATATTTCAGTTATATTTGAAGACTAATTAACTTGGAAAATAAGTCCGACTTTTACTTGTATTCTGATTTGCCACTAATAATTTGCTACAAAGTAGTTCCTTTGTTGGCAAAAGAAAACTTCTCCCGAAAATTCTGCTACTAATCGGTTGATGTGATGAGATTGAATATTAACGTGCACACTGTTCAGCTACACGAAGGCTTTTGGCGACGGACCACGTAATTACGAAAATGTCAAGTGACGTGGACGACACCTGAGCTGGCACCCCTCTCCTAACTACCACACCACACCAACGGGATTACAATGCTACTAATCGGAAGCAGCGCTGAAACGCTTTCATTAGGATGGCACACAGCTTATCTGTCGTTTCCTGCATGATGTTGTGGCCGCGGTAGCCGAGTGATATAGGTATCGGATAGTGGCTTGCCTTGTCACGAGTTCGAGCCCGGTACCACTAAAGACCCGCCGTGTAGAGCAGAGATGCACGTTAAATCTGTCGAGAGCTGAAACATCCTCCCGTTGGTGTGGATTAGGAGAGAGGAGTTCCAACTTTAGGTGTCGTCCGTCGCCATGGTTCAAATACGTGGTCCGTCCAAAAGCCCCCGTAACTGACAGTCGACGTTAATATTCAATTTCTACTATTTCATATGATTACCAATAATATAACAAACTTCATAAGATGTCTTTGTTACCACTGTGACATTACCACTGACAAAACAATTTGTTGCTGTTGTAAAGATTATTCAAGAAATCCTATTTATTACCTCTTGATAGAGATTTTCGAGGAAAAGTATAATTGAATGATTCCTGTTCAATAGCGTGCACAGGAAATTTTCAAGGAGGAGGGGTCCTGGGTTGAAAGTTCATTATTCTTGTATCATGCTATTTTTGATTTTGTCGATTTTCAGGAACAAAACACAGTAAAAAACTAATTATTGAATAAATAATTAGCATTTATTAATAAAATTAATTTAATAACAAATATTTAATTAAATTTTACGTATTTATACTTAGAATTATAACCAATCGGAAAAAAACAAGGGCTTTGGGTGGGGGGGGGAAAAAAATGTTGGCCCACTTTGGATTCCCGTTTACGTATTTAAGCTTCACGTGTTTGCTCTCTCTGCCAGCTTTCCTATAACAAATGCTCTTTCTCTTTGCTCTCTTTCCTTTTTTTTTGGCTGCGCTTCTCTCTCCCTCTCTCTCTCTCTTCTCTCTTTCCTTTTTTAGCTCACTTTCTCTCTCTCTCTCTCTCTCTCTTCCTCTTTCTCTACACTTCTTTCCTCTTTTCTCTGTGAGCTTCTCTCTTTCACAAATAACTCTTTATCTTTTCTCTCTTTCTCTCTCTTCTTCTCTCTTTTCTCTCTACTTAACTCTCTCCTTCTTTCTGGCTTTTTCTCTCCTATTTCATTGCTAACAACAACTTTCTCTTAACACCACAAAACATAACTTTTCTCTCTTTCAAATAACTCTTTCTCTTTTCTCTCTTTCCATTTTTTACTTGACTTTCCTCTCCTTTATTTCTCGCTGTTGCTTTCGCTTCTCTATTCCTTTTCTTTCTTTTAAATAACTTCTCTCTCTTTCTCTCGCTTTCCTTTCTGGCGTAGAAAGAGGGTTCAAGAGACAGAAATTTGAATCCTGAAATTTTATTAATTGAGAAGATAGCAGGTACTGGAAACTCTGCAAAGGAGTATTAAATTGTTAACAGTATATTCAAGACATACCTCTACTTATAATCCGGGAATAACACAGAAATATGAGTTTGCTCTCCACAATACATAAAAGAACACTCCCCCTCCCAACAAAACTTACAAATTCAATCACGGTAACCATTCAACAGTTTTCGAACAGGCGTATATATTATTGATGATGATGGTATACTAAATATGTCTGGGGTTTCATATTGGTGTAATTATTACTATGATACATCCCATAATTACATACAAAATGAAATTCAAATTTATACAGAAGAATTCATTTTGACGCAGTGAAATTAAACATAACCAAGTTGCATATGATGACAAGATTGTGGCGTGCAATTAAGGCTCTTTTTTAGTTCTAATTATATTAACTTTCTTTAACATGCATTATGGGCAGATAATTCAGGGAATTTTAGTATAATTAGTTGCAGAAAGCAAAAATAATCTATTTTACGACACTTTTGAAACGTTTACGAGAAAGCATTTTTGTTGGTTTAATGACTTTGAAATGTAATTGAGATAATTAGCAGCAATAATGCAAGCTGTTATAAATATTTAAGGTATCCGACTACGTTCAGGACGTGATTTTAAAATATAATTTATAAATGGATATTAATGTTACATGATATTTAGTGTCCTTAGATTAGAAAATGTATGTAAAATTGTTTTAAGAATAGTATTGCAATAAAAGGCCATTTAGTACACAATATTTTTGACCAAAAATATGAACAAGAATGACTTCATTTCAAAGAATTTCTCCTAACTTTGCATGGAAAGTAGCTGGCCATACAAATAAATATTTTGGCACGTATACTTAAACTCAGACTTATTGCAGAAACCACACTAGAATTTTGAAATATATAGCTTAGAAGGTGGGTTTTATCCCAATGAACGACAACAGAGGTGCAATTTTAAGAAGAAACTTCGATAATTATTTCCAATGGGTTGTAACTCTGAAAATAATGTGAATTTTCAAAAATCGCAGTTGAAACCTCTGTACAGGGTGAAACAAAATATTAACAAACATTTACAAAAGAAACATTGAAAAAGGTGTCTAAGTTAATTACGCCGATATATTGTATTTTAAATATATGTCAAGATATTATTCATGTTTCGGTACACATACATTGTGACTACAATCTAAGTGACACCATAAATTATCCATTTATGCGTTCAGAAATTACTGATTCCGGAGCATGTAGTCGGATGCTAACTTTGCTAAAATAAAAGGAATGCATTAATAAATGGAAGAAAGATTAAACTTTTACCTAGAACTTGAAGAAATCAATTGGAATAGCTTTTTATATTTCAGTTATATTTGAAGACTAATTAACTTTGGAAAATAAGTCCGACTTTTACTTGTATTCTGATTTGCCACTAATAATTTGCCTTTTAAAGTAGCGGTTTTTGTTGGCAAAACTTCTCCAGAGGAGAGAAAATTCTGCTACTAATCGGTTGATGATGATGATGATTGGTGTACTTTTCTGTTCTACACAGGAGGCGGACCACGTAATTTTGAACAATGAAGTGGCGGCGGACGTGACACACCTGAGCTGGCACCCCTCTCTCTCCTAACTACCACACACCACACCAGCGGGACAATGCTATAATAATCAGGCTTAGCACTTTGACGCTCGATAGGGGATGGCACACAGCTTATCTGTCGTTTCCTGGAGTATTTGGCGCGATGCTCGGTGATAAAGGTATCCGGATGGTGGCTTGCCTTGTCACGGGATTCGAGGCGGCACTAGGGCGCCCGCCGTGTGGGCAGCGTGCACGTTAAATCTGTGGAAGCTGAAACATCCTCCCGTTTTGCGAGTTGTACGGTGTGTGGTATGGTAGTTGGAGAGGAAGGTGGTTTCCAGCTCAGGTGTCGTCCACGTCACTTGACCATGGTTCAAATACGTGGTCCGTCGCCGAAAACCCTCATTAACACGAACAGTACGATTATCAATTACTTCCACTATTTCATATGATTACGTAATACCAACAAACTTCATAAGATGTCGTATTTACCACTTTGTGACATTACCACTGACAAAACAATTTGTTGCTGTTGTAAAGATTATTCAAGAAATCCTATTTATTTTTCTTGATAGAGATTTTCGGGGAAAAGTATAATTGAATGTATTCACTGTTGTAAAATATAGCGTGCACGGGAGGTATATTTTCAGGGGGTTACTGGAGTTTAGAGTTCATTATTCTTGTATCATGCTATTTTTGATTTTGTCGATTTTCAGAAGACAAAACACGGTAAAAAACTAATTATTGAATAAATAATTAGCATTTATTAATAAATTAAATATTATTAATTAAATTTTACGTATTATGTACTTAGAATTATAACCAATCGGAAAAATCAAGAGACTTTTGGGTGCGGGGTGGAACCGGTTGTGCCTCCCCTGCTGTGTTGTTCCTGTTTGTTAATTTTTAAATACGAAAAAACTTTTCAAGGCAAATCAGCCAGTGACTTATCCACTTGTTTGTTTTCACCCACACAAAATAGTCAACTCCCGATATCTTGAAACTGGTATATACTCTTTGGTATTTTTCGCTTTACCAAGATAGCGAAAGAAGATAATTGTCTAGGGTTACGCATAAACTGTCATTACTCGACTGTTTGTGTCGGTTATCACCGTAACCCTCACAAATAAGAAAAATAATAAAATATCGCCAATCCATGTCGCGTCGGCGTCGTGCACGTGCATACGTACTTCAATGGCGGCAATTTGAAACAATTTCCTTTAATAATATCATGCGCTTTTAATTTATTATTGTTTTTGTTTTGTGAAGCATTTTACTTCATTCTGTATTTAATGTGGCCTTATTCTCTTTGTGTCGCTTTATCTCGTAAGGGTTACATTTTCGCCTATACTTTCCGATGTAATTATGTCTCCTCAGGATGTTCTCTACCTCCCCTCAAAGTTTGTACATGGCATTTGGGGACACCCTGTATATACAGATACAAAACCACAATCCTGATTTTTTAAAAAAAATCGTAGAAAAGTGCGATGGGGTACATTTCACCAACTGATCCTAAAATTAAATGTGCTTGCAGTTATATTTTTGCTAATGCCATCTGACTGACGGGGCCATATCGAGACCCATGAAATTCATCGCAGCAAAGGTGTGTCGTTAGCCGTAAATTTGGCTCAGTTCCATCCCAATTTTGAGGAAAACACTTACTTACCCTGGAGGGCCGGGGATCCCCAACCTCACAGAGGACTTTGCGGCTCGACGCGACTATTTACAAAAGTACTACATTCCGCACAACTATACATTTACAAACACCTATACCTTCTCCGGGATTCGAGGCATTCTAGGCACGGCAGTCAACGTCACTAACTACTATACGAGATGGGGGCTGTTTGCAGCTATAAATGATATGAAATTAACACAGTAAATAAATTAAATAAAGCTGCCACTATTCTATATAGCTTTATTGATTTTTATGGTTCAACTTATACCTTTTCTGAGATGCAAAATTAACTTCTTCTTCAATGGCTCGAAAGTCCTGGGTGGGCCCTGACCCTCTCCAGAAATTTTCTCCATGCATCTCTACTTTTGGCAACCGTTTTCCAGTTTTTGACCTTTAAAATATTTAGGTATTTTTCGACACAGTCAATCATCTAAATTCCATGTACCTAATCTCAAATCCGTAAAATCCTTTCCAAGTCGCCTCCGTATTGACAGTCCGAAAAATTCTTCCTTTGAATTCGTAACAAGAGAATTTCTTACGGGATGAGGTTGTTGACCTCACGCCCATCCCCCAACCTGGAGGACCGGGCCTCCAAATTTACAAGCCCTTTGGAGGCAGGGGTGATTAGCTATACCCCCAGACACTGGGTACCCATTTTAGTCGCCTTTTACGACATGCATGAACTACATTGGGATTCAATAACACCACACCCGGTCACCACACACGGTTTTTAAAGTTAACTTTTAATGATACCATTTTAATAAAGATTTTGGCTTGCATCCAGGCCATCACACTCCGCTTTCACAATGTACAAGCCGAAAACAATTTACTCCCAACTCAGTTAATCTTAATACAATCAAATTAAGTTTCTATATAATAAGGATTTTAAAAAGTAAGCTAAATGCTAACTTTTCTCATGATTATGCCTTTATATTATGGTTATGTGTGACTGGGAATAATTCCAAACATCATTGGGATGAATGTTTATTGCCCATTTATTGTTTGGAAGAATATGTTGATAAAGGTGACACTAAGTAATTTGTTAACGTATTTATAAACAAGGAATATAAAAAAAAACTTAAGTCAATTCCTACTTAGGTCAACAAAATACCGGCTGGGAATTTACTTTTTATTAAATAGTGTAATTAATATAAATATGCTTATAAACTGTGTGACACAGAATCCACAATATTAGAAGTGAGAGTGGTACTTTAGATTATCATTGAAGCATCGTACTGTCATCCAAAACAATCGTGTATATATTGTAATTAATATAAATATGTATATACATGTGACAGAATCACAATATTAAGTGGTAATTAATTTTTATGAATTATCATTGAAGCATCGTACTGTCATCCAAAACAATCGTGTATATAAAATTTCAGTTCAACTGAAGGCCTTAGAAAGTGAGAACAAAAAATCTTTTAAAGTTTTGACCCAAGTCGCTAAAAATGAAGCCAACTTGACTGTATCTGTAATTCTTTAAATAATTAGTTTTAGTCAATGAATATTTTATTGGGTATAATTAAATTCTCACTTTTCTGTCACCCAAAACAAATAATACATAGAACAGCTCAAATGAGTGCTTAAAATATGAAAAAAACTTAGGTTTTAACACAAGTCGTCAAAATGGTCACTAAGTCACCAAAATGATGATGCCAAGATGGCTGTATCTGTAACAGGTAATTCGGAACTTGTAAATTAATTTTTGTTAATTATAGTTAAATTACCGTATTGCCATTTCAAAATAATTGTCTATATAAAATTTCAGCTCAATTAGAAGTGCTTTAAAAAGGAACATTTTGTAACAATTAAAATTTATACAAGATATATAGGGGAGATTTGTGGCGAACTAATAGTAGGAATTGAAAATTAAATATTTTTTTTTAATAAAGGAGAGATATGTATTTTATAAAAATATACACGTAAAACCACACACACAATTTAAAGATCTAGTACTTTTAAAATTCTACTCTTTTCACTTCTCCAAGACAATACTTGGTTATTTTAAAACTTTTATATAAAAACTTTAGACATGAATAACTCTCAAAGGAAAATTAATTGAGAAACTAGCATTTTAGAAACTTAAATATTTTTTAAAGTATTTGTGGGGAAATATATGGGGTACTATATCTTATCTTGCATATCTTGCGTTGAATATCAATAAAATAGGTAATTTATATCAGAAATTTTTAAGTTTTGTATACCAAATCTAAAATTATTTAATACTACATCCAGGAAATGTAGCAGACAGTTTATAAGTTGAACTGCTTCTTGTTTTGAGTTATGTAACCTTCAACTTAATGTGCTTCTCTAACAATATAGGAAAAGCGTCTCCGTTGCACTGATGTCCTTTTATGAGAAGATATTTCAAAAGGCTTCCATTTTCTATTAACTCGATATATTGTTCTATATTCCTTTACGTTCAAAGGAAAAGAAAGGATTAAATTTACAGGTAAGAACAAATTGCCAATGATAATAGAAAACCAAAAAGTATTTACAGTTATTACGTTATATTAGCCCAGCCAATTTTGTAATATATTCTTAAGATGTCTTTGCAGAATTAGTATTTTTATTATATTATAGATTGGATATGCATCATGAATATAGGATTTTGCTTTAATTTTGGATTATTCTAATGTGAAGCAATTTCTAGTCGTCCGGCAAATATGTACGAGAATTAAGCTGCATCTCTTCCTCTGAATTTAGTTTTAAAGTATTTATATGAGACAACTGCTTTAGAAGCGTACAAGAAATCGACTGTTTATATTTTGCCTTTGCCGACTGGATGGCGTTTGGTTTTGTCACCGGCCTTCTGCGTCAAGTTTCGGGTTCGACCCTCATTTGGGGAGGGTGGAATTTGGGTACTGAAAATCGACAGAGGCCGTGTCGTATCATTATACAACTGTGAAGGTCCTTGTAGTATGCTTGTTGGACTTGGATGCTCTTGGTAGAGTAAATCAGGCACAGTTTCGCATCGTGGGCTCAGATGCCTCCCTCTGGGGAGAAACTGGGCATCAAATTACCACCTGCGGCGATTGGTATCACCTATCTGGGTTGCCACACTAAAAGGGAATACAGCTTCTGGGGGGTATGTACTTGGAATGCAGATACATATATATACCGCGTTTTGCCATGAGAGCAATACCATATGAAATATAAGAAATAGGGGCAAAAAATTCGGTATTTTGCGTCGATCGCTTAATGCTCTTGATAAGCTTTTATTAAAGTCGGCTGGCTAGCGTAGTGGGTTAGGCGCTACAGCGCTTGCTTATGCACCCAAGTTGCGGGTTAACCCACCCCAAATTAGGGAGGATTTTCATGACGGAAAAATCGCGGCTCAGTCCATATTACGTATGATTATGCGGAAGCTAAAGATTCTTAGAGTTGGGATGCTCTTGGTCAAATTAAATTCCCAAGTACAATTTCGCATCGGCTGATCTCAGGTGCCTCCCTCTGAGGAGGAAACTGTGCATCAAAATTACATTGTGGCAATGGATGTCCACCTATACGGTGCCACACGAAAAAGTGATATCAGCTTCCGAGGAATGTACTTGGCCTGCAATGGTAATTACCAATTCACAGCCCCATTTAAAAGAAAGATATCTCTAAAAACAGATTTGTGCTTACGGTTATCGTTGAAAAAGCAGCCATTAAAAAGCACACAATACAGCATATGTTGAAATTTTGCATAACTTTTTTTATTTGTTGTTTTCTCGAACGAAAAACACACCAAATATAACTTTTCTATTATATTCTATTTATCTATAAAATAACTATTTTTCTCAATTTCTTCATTTTCTCATTGGTTGCCATAATAATTTGTAAATGAAAACTAATTACGAATAAAAACCTACACGCATTATTCTCTTGCATACCACCCCACTACATTCCAGCCTGACGTGAATTGTGCAGCTGCGAAAACTTGGCTGTTTTCTGCTTCCTCAAGTAGAAGCACAGATGTTAAAATCGTCAAATCCATGCGCAACAGAACAGATTTTGAGCAAGTGGGAGTTATTAAATGCATTTTTAAACTGCGATCTTTAAAATGTATTAGAAAAATGCCATTTCTATTACATGCACTGTATCGGGCAACGTTCAAGGACGTTCAAGGACCACGTTGGGTCGCGGAAGAAATATAAATGACTGTACGCGCTTAAGAGCCGTTTGCATTCATTAGGTAACTGCATCTCGGAAAGGTGGTGAACATTGAACTGTAAAAATCAATAAAATATGTTAAAGGGAGTCGGAAACCTCCATACATTAATGTAGAATTGATTTGTTGTTTTCGATGTAGTATACCTCAAATCTGTTATAAGTGCCTTAAAATTTTTTCATACAATTAAAGTACACCTTTCTCTCATCATACTGAAATGAGCGCAAACTAATTTGAATTTTTTAACATAATTTTATAAAATATTTTATCAAACATAATAAAATTTTGACCCATTTCCACGTAAAAAATTTGTAAATAATAAATTTTTGATTTTTTTCACAAAAACTCATTTCTGTATATATTAGCTGTCAGTATACATATGTCAAAAAAAAACTTACATACCTGTGACATTTATTTTCCACAGAAAGGTATCGAACATCAAAAAGGTACATTTTGAGATAAATGAACTTTAATGTATGTACTTTTTTATTAAAACATCTATACACTCTAATCAGTGCAACCCCACGTGCCAGGATCAAGTAATATTTCGGAGCCACGCCTGAAGAACATTTAACTGTTGCCATTTTATTTAAAGTGGTGCATTTTCTCTCGGATTTGCGCAACTTTTCCACGTTAAATCACTTTTGGTGTAACTATATTTTATTCTGAAGGTATATATTTAAATGTGGCAAATTAAAATTGTTTAAATCAAAACAGTAACGTGTCCCACCCTGGGCCGCGATGGCTATCAAGCGTTGACCGGTCCGCAGCGATAAAAGGATTTGCGGAGCACTGCTCATCAGTGTTCCGCAACCTTTTTATCACTTATCAGCATTTGTCGCCATTCGACCTACGATGTCCCATTGTATTTAGATTGTTTGTTTGTAATTTTAATCTGGATTTTTAAATAACGCCTAAATAACTCGAACTAAAATACTCAACGATATACACAATTCAATCACCATCTTTAATGTGGTAACACCAGCACAGACCGGTGATACCATTCAAATGGACCGGGGATTTTTGATTCATATCTACATTTTTTTTTTGAATCTCATCATCCTCTCTTCCTTTAAGTCTTTTTTCTTTTCCAAACTTCCTTTGTTTTACAGCAAGCATAGTGTTAGCCTTTAACGGCACTCTGTTTGTCGAGGCGCTCCATTACCTGTACGTGTGCCCCATCGGGCTAAAGTGGATTTTCTCTCTACATTTCTGATTTTGATACATTTCCCATATTCTAAAATAGAGTATTGCATCCCTATGTATCAACTGATATACTTCTGTTTGTACAAATTTTCTTCGGTACACGAGACTATATTACGTTGTTTTACATTTCATTGGGATTTTGTTACACTCATGTAAACACTTTTTTATCAAATCTAGATTAAATATTTCATTTTCATCTGTTCCATTTCAACTTTTTGAAAAAGCATAAACAAAATACTTTGTTTATTTTTCCATATACAAATGGGCGTGGCCCAGTTCAACTGATTATTTAAAATAGGTTTTAAGGGCTTCTAGTACTCTGAGGTATAGTAAAGATTATTTTAGAAAGGTTTGAAATATACAATTTGAAAATATAAATCTCAAAATTGTTGTCATATTAAGAAATTTAGGGTTGTACCTCTTGAAATAAAATTTTGTTGGTTTTATTCTATGTATTTGTACTCTCTAGTTCAGTGGCTACACAGAGAGTCCTGGGGGTCAAGACTCCCACAGCCCTTGATTTTTCCGATTGGTTATATAATTCTAAGTATATAATAAAATACAAATTAAGGTAAATATTTGTTATTAATGATTAATTTTATTAGTGTACAGTAATTCAATATTGGTTTTACTGTGTTTTGTTCCTGAAAATCGACAAAATCAAAAATAGCGGGGATACAAGAATGGTGAACTTTAACCCCGACCCCCATCCTTGAAAATTTCGTGTGCGCTACTGCTCTAGTTTCTTACCTATAACTAGAAGCACGTTGAATCATAGAATCAGTTTAATTAGACAAATGTACTCTATCACACTTTTTAATAATTTTTTTGAAATCAGCTCTGAGTTGCTTGTAGAAATTCTCATTACAATCTGCAAGCTAATGTCGAAAAACTTGGATCTATATTTACCCTTGTTGATCTTTTTGCAAGAAAAACGTAACTAACAAGTATATGTTGATTCAAATATGGAGAAAATTTTCTGTCTATTTGGTTTTCTGATTGCCTAGGGGGGATGCAAAAAACCTATTTACGGGTCGCTGTTTGCCCTCTCCTTATATATACGTGAAGAGAAATTTCTTTAAATAACAATCTATCAACTATGGTGTATGCAGTAATATTTCCATTAGCACTCTTCCTCTATAAATGCTAATGATATTCATTTAGGTAGAGCGCTTTCGAATTAGGGGCAGTGGCGTAACGTACACCCCCTCCCCCATTGCAGAGGGGCCCAGATAATTTAGAGGACCCAAAGCTTGACTGACGCTAAGTACGTATTTGGGCTTGGGGCTCAAATCCTGAGTTTGCAGGGGGGTTTTACGTGTGAGGATTCTGCAATATTCTGCATTATGCCACTGATTAGGGGCATTTACGTATAGAAATAAGTGACAATAGGCACATAGTGGCAAATTATAATAAATAATACATGTTTCATATCATTTTAGCAGTATTGTATCATTGTATAAAACAAAATTGCTCTGAATATTTCGAAGGGCCCCGGTAGCTTAGTGGTCATGGTCACAAGCTCATAGCCGGCGTGTCGTGAGTTCCTAATCCATGAGTCCTAGCACCACTGATGCACGTTAAATCCGTCCTCCCATTGGCATAGTGTGGTAGTTTAGAGGAAAGAGAGGGGAGTCAGTTCAATGTTGGCCTCGTCACTTGACCGAGGCTCCAACTCTTGTGTTGTGCGACGTTAATATAGCTCTCTCTGGCGGAATATTTCGATATTAAGCCCTTGAGTACCAGACTGCAAAGGAATCCCAGATTTCTGGAAATACTGACCTTGACGTTACGGCGTACATTTCATTTTTCCTTTTGACGCTGACTAAGACGTACGTCCATTCGTGTTTCAAAGTTTGTATAACTAATTTTGTTGTTCATTTTTACTTTTTCTTGCCAGTATGGCACCTTCGTTGGATTTCAATGAAAGTGATTCTGAACGAGAATATTTGCCGGAAAACAATGAATACGACTGTGACTCTGATACGGATTTATCTATTTGGGGGATGAA